>JASKGM010011160.1:0-37256 GCA_034509205.1 Ceratonia siliqua
ATATATATATATATATATATATATATATGTGTGTGTGTGTGTGTGTGTGTGTGTGTGTGTGTGTGTGTGTGTGTGTACACTATGTGTGTGAAATTGTTACTCTTTCCCAAACTATGAATTTTCAATATTTATAGGAAAGTGGGATTTGTGTAAGATCTCTTGAAATTTAATTTGAACTATGTTTGGAATCTGTAGTAGAGTGGTAATAGTACTACTAGGTATACCTAGGTGACAACCTTTATCAGTTAAGGGCAGTTCCTGGTAAAGGAAAATTTTGTCAGTGAGTGCAGTTCCTGATAGAAATTATTATGAATGTGAATGGTTCCTCCGGATGAGTGAAGCTTCAGAAAGAAGTGGTTAATTGAATATTTCATTCGGTGAGTGTAGTTTCCAAAGGTGAGGATCGGGTCACCTCTTCAGTTGAGTTTGTCTTCTGGAGTGGGAATACTGGTTTCTCAGTTTGGGCTCTTCCCTTGAATTATTATGGATTTTGGTATTTTGTGAACTCCAGTGAACTATTTTAATTCAATAAATCTTGTTGTGGCTACTTATTGAATTATTGGTAATTCTTTTAAAGTTATATGATATATAATTATTTTGTTCCTAGTTATAGGGCATATTATGTGCTATTTATTACATTTTAAATATACCTTATGTAGAGGGGTGTCCTTTTTTGTAAACATGATGATTTTAATGGTAATACATCTTGCATCTGGAAGTTCATGTATCCCTTGGTGAGTATTTATTCCATTCACAGAGTCAGTGTGACTCACCCATTCAAATTATAACATTTTTCAGATCAATCTGTTGGTAAACCTCTTTATGATGTTGCACCTTTGAATCAGCTGATTGAATTGGTAAGCATAATTCTGAACAGTAGTGGAGTATACTTTAGTAAATAATGTGGACAAATGTTGGATATGTTATTTTTGCATTTTTAAGTAAAGGTCATGGTCTGTAGTGATAATTACATAGTTTCTGTGTAGTTAGACTATACAGTTCATGTTAGACCATTTATGACTTTTATTTAGGCCATGGAGGCCATCTGAACTATGGTGGGCCTTTCCACCTTTTGGTTATTTTGTTTGGACCCTGAGATAATTTGTATTTCAGGGGAAACTTTGCCAAAATTTTTATTAAATTTTTGAATTTTTATGTTAAAGGGTGATTGTTTTTATTATTAAATTCTTAATTTATTTTTGATTGCATAAGTGTGTCGAGTATGTTAGGCTGGTAAGTTATTACCCACGTGCTAATTTTCCTACGCCGGTCATGTATCTAAGAGAGATGTGACATATAATAACATACCCTAAGAATAGGATGCTAAAGGTCAAGAACTCACACTTTTTGAGATGAATAAATAACTTGTTCTCTTAAAGTGATAAGAACTTCCTTCAAATCACACAAATGCTCTTCTTCCCCTATATTATAGATTAATATGTCATTAAAGTACACTACTACAAATCTCCCAATAAAAGGCTCCAACACCTAATTCATAAGCCTCATAAAAGTACTAGAGGCATTGGATAGTCCAAAAGGCATGATTGACCATTCAAACATACCTTCCTTAGTTTTAAAAGTGGTATTCCATTCGTTCTTAGCAAATTCTTATCTGATGATACCTACTTCTTAAATCAATCTTAGAGAAATCCTTGGACCGCTCTAGGATGTCCAACATGTCATCCAATTTGGGTATAAGAAACCTGTATTTGATGGTTATACTATCAATACATATTCTCCAACTTCCATATTTCTTAGGAGGTAACAAAACTGGAACTGCATAGGAATTGATACTCTCCTTGATAAGGCCCTTCTATAATAGCCTTTCAACTTGCTCCTTCAGAATTTCACTTTCTGTTGGACTCATCCTATAGTGAGCTAAATTTGGCAAGCTAGCCCTTGGAATAAAGTCAATTTGATGTTGAATGTCCCTGACATGAGGTAACTGATCAAGGAGCTGTTTAGAAAATAGCTCACTAAAATCTTTCAACAAGTATCTCACTTTCTTAGGTAACTCTTTCTCGATTTTCTGTGGAGCTGGCTAGGGTAAGGACTTAATCATCACTAAGTGCATCTCTTGAGACTTCCTTGCAGCCCTTTCAAATTCTCCTTTAGAGTGGGTAATTATGAGAAATGACTTTCTCGTGCCACTTTAGAAGTTTTGGAACTAGATTTACCACTCTTAGAAGGAACTATGTAAATATTATGGCATCACCAATGAAATAGGCAAACATTATCTCTTTCTATGTGAGTGACATTGACATCAAACTACCATGCCTCCCAAGTAACAGATGTGTTGCGTCTATATCAATTACATTACAAGTAATCTCATCATGATAGTGTTTCCCAATAGAAATGGGAACTTTATAAATTCTAGTCACACTTTCTTTAGGCATTTTCTTCACCTAACCTATCAAATAAGGAGATGGATAGGGCTTTGTAGGTAACTTTAAATAATCCACCAACTTCTTAGCAATGAAATTATAGCAACTACTATTATCAACAATTAAATCACACACCTTCCCTATATTGGTACACACAGATTGAAAGATGTTGTATCTTTACAAAGGTCCCCCCCTTCGATGTAGAGCATAAGACCATTTGTAAAATGAGATTGACTCTCTCTCCTTCATCCTCTTCTACCCCAGTTACATCATATATTTCATCATCAAATTCTATCTGTTCACCATCTTCTTCAAGCCCTTCATCTAGTTCCACCAGGTTAATTAATTTCTTGGTAGGACACTCATTAGATTTATGCCCTTAATGGTCACATCTATAGCACTTTATGGAGGAAGTTTTAGAATAAGGGTTGTTATTTTTGGAAGTGTCATAGCTGGATGACTTCGAGGCTAATTTACCTTAGCCATCATTACTACCAACTCATTTTCCTTAATTATCCAAAGGTCTGTGAGGTTCCTTTAGGGGAATTTGAGAGGCCTTCCTTTTCCTAATAGCACTATTACTTTTTGCCCATTTTCTTTTAGAATAAGCTCGCATATTGATTGTCTTTTCCATCATTTCAACCTTTAATGCTAGGTTGTATGCCTCATCCACACTACAAAGGATTTGCAATCCTATTTTTTCTTTAATTTTAGGTTTAAGTCCACCTAAATATCTAGCTACTCTTTGGGATTTATTTTCATTCAGATTATTTCTTGTAGAAAGTCTACTAAACTCAACATTATAATCAGAAACTGACTTACTTCTTTGGTTACAATTTTGATACAACTGAAACAAATGTTGTTCATAGTTTATAGGTAAAAATTTATCCATCAATAGTTGATTCATCCTCCTCCATGTTCTGATTAGAGGTTTCCCTTGCCTTCTCTTCTTTGTAATTAGTCCTATTGAAAGTGGGAATATCAGCTTTAATTTTATAGTCATCCTAACCCCTTTGCCTACCTCTTTGAGGCTGTTATGGTTGAACTAGTATGTCTTCCTCAGATTTAGTACCATTGTTACCTAGCAACCTCTCATTTCTAGCAACATTCCTCATATCTCATTTTCGCAAGCTTGTATAGTACCAATTGAGTCCTGGGCAACTCCCCTGACTGCCTATTAGTAGTTTTGCTGCTTATGTGGTAGTTAACTCCAAGGTTAGCTATCATCTCACACAGTTTGGCCATGGATCTTCTTTGTTCATTTATTACTGCCCACAACATAGCTTCCCATGAGTTGTGCTCGGTTGCCTACTTGCTTCCTCGTCGTTGGCCATCAAGTTGGGTGATTCCTATACTTTGATACCACTTTGGCGTAGCAAGAAGTGTAGTAAGGCAAAACTCAGCTCAAAGGCTAAGCAGAAACACTAGAATCTGTGTTCCTAGTGATAACATGTTGAATGAACAGTACCTGAGAGAGGGACTCCCAAAACAGAGACAAACTTCTAAATATAATTTGCATTACTTGTCTCAACAATTACAGAGGATAAAATAGAAGTCTTACAACTAAAGTTACATACATGCCCTTAACTTAGCAATTATTACCCAAATAGTTACTAAACGTAAAACATAAGGTAATACACTTAAAACAACAAATAAACACCAGAAATATACACAATACAAACAAAAACAATATGATATTATAATCACCCATTAGACTTCTGGATTTTAGGCTTCTTAGCATATAGACTAGAGAGGTAGTCTAATGCAATCTATTCTATATCTAATATCTTAGTCATGCATTAATGTGCATGTCCAACTTTTTATTTATTATTTATTTTATTTAAAATAATAAATAATTTTAAAAATTTAAATTATTTATAAAAAATTTAAATTATTTATGAATAATTTTTTATATATAAAATTAAGGCTTGTGCTGTGCTACGTGCCCTAATTTGCATTACACCAATGCAGCATTGTTTGCAGGTAAAGTATGTTTGTAAAATTGTGGTGCGTTTAGTTGGGGCCTTATTTGTAAAACAATGTTGTAAAAGGGCCCTAATTTACAAAACCGTGTGTTACATATGAAACCTTATGTGCAAAATGCTGCATTCCAGATAGGCTCTTATTAGCAAAACATTGCATTGGAGAAAGGCCCCATTATTTGCAAAATGGTATGTATGAGGTATTGCCATTTGATCAAAACATAGACGAAGTCCCGACGACCTAAAGACGTCTATACAAGCAAAGATGCTGGTGAATGTGTAGAAATCTTAGTTTGAGTTTGTTCTGTGATATAAGGTTGGTCTCATTTGCTTATAATCTTTTGCAATTTTTGCGTTTACAAGTGTGGGAGTTGGTGTATTTGTGAGATTTTCAGTTCAAGGTTTATGTACTGGTGCTTGTTTTATGCAATGGAAAATGAAGAACAGATCATTACTTGACCTATATGAATTAGACAGTGAAAAGTCATACCATGACACATGTTCAAATATGACCTTTATGAATTTATTAGAATCTATCTAGATGGTGAGGAAGTTTTAATTGATAATTTATCATTTAGATTGAACTTATATTTTGGGTGTTGATGAAAAGATAATGGTTTTACCTGTTATGAGATAGAATGTCATAAATTTGAGAGATCCTTATTTTATTATGTAAAAGAAAATTCATGAATAAGGTAAAATTTCTTTATGTGGTAGAATTTGTTGTTTGATAGTAGCATTGGAGAATTAATTGCAAGAGGTAAAAGTGTCCAGGCATCAGTATGTTTTCTTCATTTGTTGAGGAGTGTAATTTTTTTTGGTACTATTTTACTGTGTTCAACTGAAATTACCAATAAAAGTTAGTTTGTTATCAATTGTTTTTTTAAATAGCGGTGGTGAAGGAGAGGCCTAAAATGCAAGTGTTTTTTGTGATGTTAAAGAAAAGGATGTGTTTTTTGATGTTGAAGAGAAGGGTGTTGATGGAATGCATTTAATTGAGAGATTGACCATCGAAGATATATTGCAGTTACATTAGTCCAACAAAGACACTGTGTATATGTTTTATAAAAAATATGGGATGGTATATAGATTTAGTATAAGGAAGGACATATATTGGAAGTTTGAAAGGACTAGGGATGTTGTACAGCTCGTTTTTGTATATGCATGTGTAGGATTTAGGTATGATAAGGACAACCAGAGGCCTGATTGCAAGTGATCTCCACATCTAATTATGCGTTACGGCTGTCCAGCCACTCTTAGAATTGAGCCCAATGGTGAGGGGAATGTGTGGAGTGTGTAAACATTTATACGAGAGCACAATCATGATTTATTACCACATCACGTAATCAATTTCCATATATCTTATTGCTCCATTAATGAAGTCGATGAAGCACAAGTAAATACCATGTCCGATGATGGTATGAAAACAACACATATAATGAGCTACATGGCATATCAGGCTAGTGGTTTAAGTGCACTTAATTTTACCAGGAAAGACCTCTGCAATCATTTTAGGAAGATGAGGATGGAGAATACTAGTGGTGGGGATGCTAAGGCTACTATGAGTTATCTCTTGGGTAAAGCAGAGGGTGACCAAAGCTGAAGAATTTATTTTGGTGTGATGGTATTAGTCGTTTAGATTACAAATGCTTTGGCGATGCAGTTGTGTTTGACCATACATACAAGAAAAATAAATATAATATGTCGCTTGTAATCTTCTATAGGATCAACCACCATGAGCAGTTTGTTGATTTTACAAGTTGCCTATTAAGTGATTGTCACAACGTGACGGCCAGTGAAAAGCTATCATTTTATGACTTTGGACGCGTAAGAGAAAACGCAGAGAAAATGGAAGTCACCACCAATTAATTAGAAGGATAATTGGGATCCTAAAAAAATAGAAAGGAAAACTGGCCCTTGGAACCAGATGAAGGGTTCAGAAGTCTAATTACATGTGAGGAAGGTGTTAGGCACCATACAACGTCTATCACGAAGGATGGTTATCCTAAATTGTTTGTGCTTTAAAAATTTTAATTTATTTAAATTACCATTTTTTATTAATAAAAAAATAATGGAGAAAGATGGAGAAATAAATTACTAGACATGCCTTACCAAGTAAGTACCTACGTACCTCGAAAGGGATCAAGGTCAACATAGTTCGGAATAGTTTGAAAAATAGTTAAGACATTAAGGGAAATTAAATTTTCACTTAAAGCCTGGATAGTTGGGACATTAGGGAAGAATGAGTCTCCATGTAATGCCCATGGAAGTTAGGACTTTAGGAAAGATAAACTTCCACTAAAAGCCCGACAAAATGAGAGAACAATTCTTTACATAATGTTTAAATAAGAAGTTTGTCATTCTTGGCCAAAATGCAATTTGTGCAAGTTGTAAGGCAAAATACAATTCATGTCAACAGTGGAGCCAAAATATAGTTTATGCAAATAATGAAGCCAAAATATAATTTATGAAAGAAATGAGGCCAAAATGTAATTTATGAAAGTAATGAGGCCAAAATGTAATTTATGGAAGTAACAGGGCCAAAATATAATTTATGAAAGTAACAGGACTAAAATATAATTTATAAAAATATTAGGACAAGGAAGTCACTTCCTTTGAAAACATTGGTAACCCCCCATCATTTTTAAGAGTAGTGAATTTGCTTAGGTTCCATTTTTTAAAAAAAATGTTTGATTAGGCCATTGGAGCCATTTAGAAGCGCCGGGCTTTGGACCCATTTTCTTTTGAAAATAATTTTATTGAGCCTTAAACCCCTTTTTGAATCAATTGGGCCATTTGAAGTCCAACTTTATTATTCTAGAAAAATCCTGAATTTGGATTTTGAAGCCTACTTTGCTAATCTCTAATATGACCCTTGGAGCCTTTGTTGTTGAGATAGGTGTGAATTAAATTTCAAAAATAAAAATAGAAATAAAGATAAGAATTAAAAAAAATAGATAAATAAACTTTGTGGGGGGTCCTTGGAACCCTTATTTCGAACCTCACACACTAGGATTAATTCAAAAGCCAAAAACGACATGTAATCGTCATAAGCAACGCACTCTTAAAAGCCAGACTAATATACCATCCCAAAATTAATGTCATGTAAGATAAGAGACATAATGACAGTCCAAATTAATGTCCAACATTCCAGAATCAGTTCCATACATAGCCAAATTAACATGACAATCCAACATACTGCAATATTAATACCATTCAAAGGTACTATCAAACCTTTCAGAATTAATCCATGCAAAACAGGGTAAGCCAGTTAATTCAAACCCAATAACATCAGAAGCCAGCCTAACATGCTACCGAGTTTATCTTCAAAGCAAAGCTAACAAGATGATAAAATTGACATCCTCCAAGCAGCTAAGACATGTTAACATTAATTTCACACAAGTAGAGGATGCTGGTAGAATTATTATCAAAATGAGATTATCATGGTGACAAAATAAAACAAACTAATCATGCCAAGCTTAATCTTAAGCAAGTAGGGAATGCCAATTCAGTGTCATTCTCAAAGCAAATCAAAATTAACACCCTGCCAGAGCATAACCAACATGACAGTTTAAAGGTAACAGCATTAAAGTGAATCCAACAGGATCATACAAATGCAAGCATACCATGACTCCCAAAATGATACCCTCAGGTAATGGCCAAATATGCTTTCAGAATTTAGCATTAAGAACAGGCCTAATTATTCTTCCCTAAATTAACACCATCAAATAAATCTAAATGTTAACATAATCAAAGCATCAGAGGCCAGTTATCTGCCACCAGAATTAATGAGCATATCAAACTAACTGAGTCAATTACCCCATAAGCAAGCTAAACAGGACAACGCAAAATTGATTAATGCAAGGCAAAATGACCATGCTAATCCAAAGCTAATACCTCCAAAACCCCCCTGTTAGAAAAACCAAATTAACCCCATCAGCTAACATAACATGCCACCACAGTTAGCATCAAAACAGGGTAAGGCACATAGAACCCATAATATCTGACTTTCACGCAATCTGGGATTAGCAGAAATCACAAATAGAGCAACCATAACGGAAGATTAAGAGAGAAACCACTAGAATCATAATTCATTTTTTTTGAAGCAACATATTAGGGATCATCAGCTAGAATCATATTTCAAAGAGAATATATCATAAACTAGCCAACAGGTTAATTCTCCAGCAAATAAATTCAGTCACCAGCAAAACTATTTTTTTTTAAAAGACGAAATTACAAAATCGCTGCCCTAAGGTACAGGAGGCCACCCCTCAGCCAAATATCAGCTGTCAATATACCTATTTGGAGCTTCAGAATAATGGAAAAACCCTATGCCCTTTTTGTAAACATCAGGAATGCTCCCCAGGTCTTTGATTTCTCTCAAATCTCCAGCCTTCTCCTCCTTCTTTTGTTTCTGTCTTTAACCTCTCCTTAAATGTGGGTCACTCTCCCTTTTATAACCTAAAGGGAAGACAACATCTTCGTGCTTCAGCTGGGAATCCCATGAACAGAGGCGTGACGATGGCAGCGGCGTGATGTTGGCTACGGTTTAGTGGCAAGGGGGATCAGCAAAAATTGAGAAAAACTAGTAATCAAGGGGACCAAATCCCGTGAATAGAGGTAGTCTCTAGCAGTAGGGAGTGAAGTGTGGAAGCGTTGAGGAGTAATTTGCGTGGAAGAGAAGGAGGAAGAGACGTGGGGAGGCGAGATGAATTAGGGATTTAGGGATTGTGGGGTCCGGGTTAGGCAGGGTTTCAGAGGGAAAAATGGTGTGGATCACCGGGTTATGGGTGTTGGGTCAGTCCCGGTCAGGAGTGTGCTGGGTTAGGCTTAAATACGGGTTGGACCTGCTTTTTTGATTTTTTTTGAATTGGGCTGTCAGGAAGCTGCGTTATGGGTCCTCTTTCTTTTTTGTTTCCTTTTTTGTTTGTTTCTCTTTTTTTATCAGTTTATTTTAATTATTTATATATATTTTTCTTGCCATTTTGATAATAAATTTTTTTTATTTTTTTTTACCTTAATTAAAAGGGGTACCTAGACAAAATCAGGTGTTTATAGTGAAGAAATTGACGAAACTTACAAATGGGTTTTAATGACTGACAACTGCCGAGGTCATTAAATTAAATTGTTCTATATAACCGATTCACCAATTAATTGTAGTATAAAAGGCACACCGGGTCGAATCCTTGGATCATTTTGATTAGGTAACCAAGTTAGGATCGAAACAGTATATGGGGGGGTTTGTAGTAGATAGTAAATGACAGCAATCAAAAACAACAAACATAAATTGGAAACAACCAATCCAAGGGAGGTAACCAATCTTGAAGTTAATTTATCCTTGATTACTAAAGATACATTTAAACAATAATCTCGAGCTTGATTTTTAGAACATGTTAAGAAGCCCCAACATAACTCTGAAGTTCACCATTGAATAAGCATTCAGGATTTAGTTAATCAGGGTTAGAAAATTAAGCATTCATCCAACACCTTTTTAACTTACAAACCAGAACCAAATCAACTAAACAGTTCATCAATCAGTTTTGATGCATTGTTTAGTCTTCACAATCCTCTTAGCACATGACATCTACGCAGCCATCACATGAATATCCCCAACAAGTTAAGCAACTCAATCAGAATCATCAAAAGAAGGAAGAAAACGTAATGATTGTTTGAAATGCAAAATGCTTAAACCAGAATCTCCAAATTAAACATCAAGATTGTCACTCCCTAGGATTGATTAAGGAATTTAGCCCTCCATGAAGAGGAGGGATAAAAATACAGAGGAATAAACTAAAACCCTAGACATAACAGAGAAGAAAGAAGTCAGAGGCAATGAAACAGTATCCTTAAACCCTAGCTGCTGCCCCCACATTTTACAACATTTGAATATATATATATGAAATCCTAATCCACTAATTACAAGTCTGCCCTTAGCTCAAAACGTCCTACAGCTGTCTAACAGACCATCAGAAGATTTCTAGGGCAACAGCATCAGTAAAACGCATAGCTTTAATAAGTGGTTAGCAAAGGATGACTTCCAGTGGCAGCATTCTAGTTCTAGCTTTTGAGCTAATTTTGACTCACTAAATATCCGAATCAGCCTTGGAGTTCTTCATCAAAGTTGTAGAGATTTTTCTTAGCTTTACTGCAAAATAAATTTCATAATTATCAAATAACTCAAGTTATAGCTAAAATACAGAAGCAACATAAAAGCTCAAATAATGCTGAAATATATCATTAACCAAATTGGGGCTCAAAGTCATAAAGTGTGATTAAACTGAAGAATTTAGGTATATGAGGGGGTTAAAAGACTAAATGTGAGGCTAAAATAGTATATGGAAATTTTGCTTATCAATGACATTGCTTGAGCCCATGGGTGGGAAGTCAACAGTGTCAGTAATAACAGACATTGATCGGGCGATGAGGAATGTAATTGTAGAGGTTTTTCCCAATGTAAACCATAGATTGTTTATGGCATATTCAACAAAATACCATAATGAATGTAAAGAAAGAGAATTTTGTGAGGGAGTTTAGATATTTGGCCACAACCAATATTGATGTGGATAAGTTTGAATCTAGGTGGGTTGAATTGGTTGACAAGTATAATGTAGCAGATAATGCTTGGGTGAAGGAAGTCTATACCAAGAGGTAGTTGTGGTTAACCACTCACCTTAAAGGGAAACTAATGTGTGGGTTCTCGACAACATCTCATTGTGAAGGGATAAATTCTTATTTTGGAAGGTACGTGGAGTCAAAGTTTAACTTGGTTGATTTCATTCAACGCTTTCACCAAGCCTTGGAATCAATAAGGTATAATGAACTTTAAGCGGAGTATGAGTCTTTGTGTGGTGAGTTTGTTTTAGGTTCCATTTATCGGGCTATTGAAAGCTCAGCCACTACATTGTATACAAAGGAAGCACTTATTATATTCTAAGTATCGTTGGAAGAGGAGAATGCTGGGAATGTTGATCAGTGTGAAGAAATGTTTTGAGGGTTGACCTACTATGGAAGAAGGTACAAAGGACATAGAAAGTGTTATCATGTATTGTATGACCCAGAGACATAGAGGGAACAAATGCAATATGCATGTTGCATGTTAGAGTCTTATGGTATACCTTACCCTCACATGTCATGGTTTATAAAGACCCCGACAATGTGCCTTTTTCCATAATAAACAATAGGTGGAAGAAGGATGCAAAAATATGTGAACTTAATACCATGGAATATAATGCAGGCCCTCAAATGATACTAATGTTGATGTGACAAATTTTAGAATGGCTTTCCTTGCACACAGCTTAAGATGGCTAAACTACATTTCTTCGCAGTGCAAGGATGTTTTTGAGCCCATAAGACAAAAAGTCCATAAATTGATTGCTAAGGTAGAACAGTCGTGCAGAGTTGGAACTCGGCCAATAGGGGTCTGGACAGTGAAGTCCAAGATCCTGCCATTGTATGGTCAAAAGGCAGGCCTACAAGATAGAGAAATGGGGTAAGTAGAGTACGAAAATGTCAGAGGTGCAATCAATCTAGTCACAATCGCACCACTTGTCCATTGGCTTTATCTCAGGAATCATCTAGAGTATCTCTGATCAATATGTCTCAGGTTAGTACACATTTTTAGTCATATTTTGTTATTGGTTTATATGTTTGAATATACAAGTGAAATTACTATCCATTTATGTCTAATATAGGATACTGATTAATTGTACCATAATCCTGTGTTCATATGATTTGAGCATTTGGCAAGGTTACACTAATCTTATCATGGCCATTCTAAATTTGTGTTGAATTATATTATACTATCCACCACATTGACTCGATAAATTCTTTATCTATGAATTAGTGTACGAGACTCATTAGGGGTGATTGAATGCCTTTGTTACTCCTATATAAAATTTGGGCTAAGGATTTTTTCTTTCCAATTTGTGGTTATCAGGAGGGCTCCTTATGCATAAAATTCCATGCTTAGATATTAGTTTCCCACAGGACACCAGGTAACTTTTTCTTTCTGATTGCAATCCATTCTATGCTAGTTTTGGAAATAGGGATACTGATGAAATCAGCTACTAAGGTAGGAATACCAAAAGGAAAAATTTTCATTACTAATCCGAAGGTAAATAAATCCATATTCTTTTATAATAGAAAAATTTTTAAATTTCAAATTGCTAAAATTTCTCTTTAAGTTTGTCAAGCTTCCTTTATGTTGAAGTTTGCAAGGAGGGTTTGTTGTAAACCGTTGTCTTCATAAATAATCATATACTTCTCTTCATGGTCTTGTAATTGAGATAATCCCCCCTTTGAATTCATTTAAATAGGTTTAGTTTTGAAAGAACATTCCCTTTATATGTTTTACTTTTACTAGTTGCGAGAGGCAAATATTGGTCCTTTTGTTGCTGAACATTAGTTACAATAAACTGTTCAAAGTCTAGGATAGAATTTTTAGTTGTGGAGAAATGTCTTAACCTTTAGATTATATAACCTTGAAGAAGCTATGTAATAAAGTTATAATTGAGACTACCATTATAGATATTTGGCAAGTATAGGGTGACGGTTTGGTTGGAGAAAAACTGGACATGTCATAAATGAGAAGCTGTAAAAAGGAAAAAGGCGTTGTCATTTTCCCCCTAACCCTTTGTCTATTTCAATTCTACCAAGCATAGCCTAACTTTTAATGTTTGGGCTATCATCGTATAAACTTGGACATTATCATATATACTTGTATGTTATGTTATTGTATATTCATACGCAAGTATAGGGTGACGTTTGGTTGGAGAAAAACTGGACATGTCGTAAGTGAGAAGTTGTAAAAAGGAAAAAGGCATTGTCATTTTCCCCCTCCCTAACCCCTTGTCTATTTCAATCCTGCTAAGCATATCCTAACTTTTAATGTCTGGGCTATCATGGTATAAACTTGGACATTATCATATATACTTGTATGTTATGTTGTTGTATATTCATACAACTTTGTTCTGATAAATTTTTCTTAACAAATACAAGTAATATGACAACACATTCATGTATCAAGGGTACCAAGTGCTAAAGTTGGTACAAGTAGTGACCAATCACTTTTTATTAAAATTGACACTCACATCATTAAGCCTTATATATATTTTGGTGTATGTTGATGACATCTTGGTGGTTGGCAATAATTAGAAGGAAGGTAAGTCTCTCATCACTAGCCTAAATAAGAAGTTTGCACTTAAAGATTTAGGTTTAGTGGATTATTTCCTTGGCATACAAGTGAAACAAGTAGTTGATGGAGTACATATCTCACAGACTAAGTACATTAAAGACTTACTTCAGAGAGTAAAAATACAGCATGATAAGTCTATCTCCACTCCCATGACAGTATGGTTAAAGTTGGTGTCTAGTGGAAGTGAAGCATTAGTTGATCCTCAATTTTTCAGGTCCATTACTGGTGCACTCCAATACATCATTGTAACAAGGACTGAGATATCCTATTCAGTGGGAAAGATTTGTCAATTCATGACCAAGCCAAGAGAGTCAAAATGGAAAGCTATTAAAAGGATATTGAGGTATCTTGGGTGACCACTGACTCATGGGTTATTTCTAAAGTAAACTTCAAATTTGAACTTAGTTGACTTTTATGTTGCAAATTAGGCATTAGACCTAGATGACAAGATGTCCATTTCTAGATACTGTGTTTACCTAGGAGAGAACTTGATTTCATGGTCCTTAAAGAAGCAAACCACAATGCCTCATTCAAGTACTGATGTAGAGTATAGGAGTCTTGATTTGGTTATGACTGAATTTATGTGGATCCAGTTTCTCTTCTCTATTGTATAAGTGTAAGCTACAAAGATACCATTGGTTTTTTGTAACAATCAAAGCATAGTTTTATTGGCAGCCAATCTTATTATGCACTCAAGTACCAAGCATTTTGAACTTGATATCTACTTTGTTAGGGATAAAGTGAACAAGAAGTAGATTGAAATCAAGCATGTGTCCTCAGCCTATCAGAATGTAGATATTCTAACTAAAACCATTTCAAGCACCAATTTTGTAGCTATAAGGAACAGGTTGGGATTGTGTGATAGTGTGGTGTTAAAGACAAATGAAACATAAAGAAGCAACCTAGGTTAAGGGGAAATGTAGGAAAATATAACCTTCATAGTTTATAGGGAAATATTGAGGATAAGAATGACATAGCATAGAATGACAAACATTCTCAATATGAACATTTCAAAAATAATTCCCAGGATACTCAAAATAAATGTGAACAAGCAAATAGCATAGTTAACCAAAGTTAAGCACAAAGCAAATGCACAACGATAATGGAAAAACACAAAATCATTAACTAGCCATTGGGAAAATATTTAGTAAATCTTGAAATGTCATAATATAGCCAAAATAAATTACAATTAACCTATGTTAATTAGAGGTTGAATAGGTATCATCCATCGAATCTCTAAGGCCACCCTTGCTCCCACGCACCTCTTCCATATCCACCAACTTTCCATTCTCTACTTTCTTTAGGAAGCTCAACTAATGGTATGGAAAATTAGGCGTAACAGCCCTGACTTGTTACACACACTAATTAAACCCATCCGGAAAAGAATTAAATTCATTCTGAGCAATCTTGTCTTTCACCCGTTGGTGCACCCCTCACATTAATGACCTATTCTCATTCCTGGCTCATATTTATGGGAGTATTGTAAGAGGCCAACAACTCGTTCTTATAGTAGTCGAGCTCCTCCTTCAGATGCACAACGTCATGTTTAAGCTCCTTAACATGATCTCAAACTTTCCCTCATATCCTAAACCTCTTTTCTCTTATCTGATGTAACATTAGGCGACTCCATATCTGCCTCAATATACATTTCAAGCACTTCTTTCTTCTGGCTAGCATGACCTATAGGATTATCCATCTCTCAGAAAGTATTCATCTTATATATATAACTCAATCAAACAAAACACCAAAATGAAGCATTACATATATGAGCCATCACAGGGAATATCAAATATTACATAATACAATCAACTCGTTAACCGAAAAGTAGCATCAGGCTAATTAGTTGATTGCTACTGACATGAAGTACTAAGAAAAAGCCATTAATGAAATGATGCGTTTAGTGTATCAAACCCATTGTTTGTTTGATCCCAAATTTTCTCTTAATATATTATCTCTCTTTTCTTATCTCCCACCATTTGTTTGCGCCAAATTATTTTATAATTTATACACGTGTACAACACGACAAAAAATCAGTCAACCACCAAAACAACAGACAACTAAGTAACATTAAGTAATATTAGTTAAGACATAAAACATAATTCAACCAAATTTTGGAAACCATTTGGATCAATATCATTGTAAAATTCACCAAGTTAAATGTCAACAACCCATGGGCACAACTTCCTAATCCAACAAACTAACAAAATAAGGCAATAATGGCCATCAGAAATAGTTAAACAAATTAGACCCAAGATCTTTTTTGAACTTGATCAATCTAGGCTTCTAGAGAGTCACTCTCAAACACCTAGGCTTCATACACTCCCTGTAGCTTAGCCTCTATTCGACAAATCTTCTTTTCCAACTCTCTAATTCAAACTCACGCCTGCCTCTCAGAAGCCCGAACTTCCTTCTCCAGCTCACAAGTGTCAATTTACCTAGCACAATATCCCTCTACCTGTCTTTCAGAATCTCTTACCAAAGCGCTCTCCCCACATAACATAACAACTTCCTCCTTAAACTTGGCAAGGTTAGCCAAATCCTAGTCAGCCTCTTTCCACGTGTGCCGCCGCCCCTTTATTAAGTCCTCCATATCTTTTTGTAGTTCTCGAATCATGACATTGTCCCAAACATTCCCCAAAAGTAAATACCTTTCCTTACCAACACATTTAGTAAACTACAGTCTCCTCTTGTCAGCAGGCAGAATCAAGAACTGGTCCACGAGATGGTCAGGATGAAACCAAGAGTTTCAGTAAAAAATTACTTGCTTAAGACTATCTCATTGAGATCTTCTGCCAAAACACAACACTTTCCATGGCTCAAGGACTCAGACCCTACATAAAGATGGAGATCATATCCAGACAGTTTATTCAGGGTCTCTTGTCCCCAACTTGCTATTTTCGCTTATCCATTGCAGGCTCCTAAAAAATTAAAATAATTCAAAATTAGAAGAATACTGTTATGAATAATAAGAAAATTGGAGAGATGCAGGGAAGAGAGTGTGATAAGTAAGACATTTAGAATTACCGCTTATTCAATGAGTTTATAAAGCTAGTTAGTTAGGAGAGATCATAAACAGTTTGTAAGAAATGATAATATAGAGGCACTGTAATGCTACTTTTATAATTAATGAGAAATATAAGTTTTCCCTTTCTCTCTCTCAAGCTTGAAGGTGCTCTGTCCTTGAAATAGAGACTAGCTTTCCTGTAACAATTACAGATAAACAATATCAATACGATAATCACCCAAAGAAATGTATCAAAGGAGGGGGAAGATAGATAAGAAAACAAACATAATGTAACACTCAAGCATATAACAGACAATACAAAACAAAGTAGCAGTCCAAGCACATATAATGCCCACAAAAGACAAGGGACTACTATATTAATAACCTTTACACCTATTATCAACCAATGCCAATGTTAGTCAAAATATACAAAACAAAGCAAATGACTGACAGAAAAACACACTTGAAGACGAAAACACAAGCAACGGCAACTGAAAACAAATTTTCGATGAAAGACAATAAACTAACCTACTAGAGATGCCAAATAAAAAGGAACACTCCATCAAGACATGACATTTATAGCTCAATATCTGAACGTCACATGCCTAGAAGATAGGTCGCAATTATTAACCTCGTTATCGAGATAAATCAGAAACGCCACACACCTGCTAATTGGAAACATCGTGACTGATAGAATGATGGGACAACATAAATGTACCATCCTCACAACAATCTTTAAGTAGGCAAGTGTTATAAACTTATCCCAAGGCCTAGTAAATGACCTAACTCTAATTGGCCTAAACTCAAAATTGCCCCCAAAAACCAACCAATAGATAGCACAATATCTGGTCTAGATCAAACCATTCACTTGTAATACCACTCACCAGGGGATAAGGACTCAATCATGATACCCAGGTCCTATTATCTTGGCTATCCATTTTTTTGGACCGCTACGATGATGCCACATAATCAAAAGAAAAAAAAAATAATTTAATTATTCTATTTTCTTCTTTTCCTCAATATTTTTTCTTTATTTTCCCTCGTATACAGGCACTGATAAGGTTATAATAGGTTCATACTTTACAATTTCTTCATAAGACTTCAGTGCATTAGTAAAGTATCTCTCCATGACTTTAATATGCCCAATCAAGAGCTTAAAGTCCCTGTCATCTAATG
The DNA here is from genome assembly GCA_034509205.1 of Ceratonia siliqua. Taxonomy (NCBI): domain Eukaryota; kingdom Viridiplantae; phylum Streptophyta; class Magnoliopsida; order Fabales; family Fabaceae; genus Ceratonia; species Ceratonia siliqua. Next base: position 17,740 of record JASKGM010011160.1, read on the forward strand.
TCCTTGAATGGTTTTACAAAACTTTACCGCTTCTTCAACCCTTCTAAAACATACATTTTAATGGCTCATTTGACTCCATCGTTGCCATTGCAAGGCCATAAGGTTCTCATTCACTCAAAATTAAGCCAAAATCTAGTGAAATCCCCTCTTAAAAAAGATGACAATATTTGAAAATCTAGTAAAATCATATCTTGAAAACCAGCAAAATGATGTTGGGCAGGGAGAGGTGAAAGACATAAAATCATTTTTTACATGATTAATTATTGCCACGTGGCTTAATTGTGACCATCCAAACGAAAGGACTGCCACGATTCAGGGATATATTTTCTCTTATATTTAATTGAAACAACATAGTGTTACACTATTTAATTATACTTACATCATATATAATACATGAAAAGAAACAATCAAACCTTTATTTATAGTTAACCCAATAGCAGAACAAACTCAATTGTACTACAATTATATCAATTCCAAGTTGATGTTACCAAATGTTAAGATTGTGATTTTTTCCCAGCCATTGTTGTTCGTAATTTGATAACCTCATGGTTAAAAATATGTTGAGGTAAGTAGTATTAAGCTGCCTTATTTTTGATCTACCTACATACTTCATTGTACTCTCAAAAATGCCTCTTATGCTCTATCAGACAAAATTGGCCATTACTGGTTATAATAGCCCATAACCAACTCGAGTACAAGCCACAATTGGTCTCAGCCCATTATCGGCTGCATTGAGTTGTGTATTAATAAATATATTATGGTGACTTGTGAATAAAATCAATGAAAGACATCAAATTTACAAACCCCAACATCGAATCCTTTCCAATAGTCAATTGTTAGCATCCACGTTGCCATGTACATCTTGCAATCATAACTATTGTAATATGTAGCCCAGGATATCAATAGTAGGAAGAATATGATATGAGCTAGATGGAGAAAATAATATTTTTAACATTTAGTAAAACACACATCATATATAATCTGAGGATAAAGCAGTCCCTATAAGTACGAGGTTGTAATAAAATAGTCTTACATGACATTTGAAGGATTCACTAAATTAAGTAAACAATTACATTACCAAATAGTCCAAGGCAGGCTAACTATTATAGCTACATGAATAAAGGTTAAGCTGACTTAACATTAAAGTACAAATATGTTTAGGAATGGTATATTTCTTTACACTGAATATTGTTTTTGTTTTTGTGTGAGTGTTTAATAATTAAATAATTAATGAAATAAATACTATAGTTTTTCCTACATGAATAATCAGGTTTAATAAAAAAAATTTGTGAATATTTATAAAATGATCACAGTTGCAATAAACAATGGTAATTATTGATGTTACCTATTTGTTTGTGGCATTCGTAATGTTAAGGACACTACATCAAATGACGTGCACTGAGGGCATTGTACCAATCTATACCCCCTGGATGCTTCTTTTACCAAATAGGACATGAATTTAGTCTGCATTATGGTGAACATATCAGTGTGGCAAACAATGTTAACTACCTTTCATTTATGGAGTTAAGATAAATATGCAATAGTGTAAAAAGGACAATACAATTTTGTTGATAAGTTTCTGCCATTCGAGTGTCAATTCAGTTGGCTGCAGTGAATCCAATATGTAGGTTTTGCTCGTTGTGTTATCAATCACTATGAGGTACCAATGTGTTTGGCTCTCATTCATTGGGATGACAATCTATAGAAAGAAAAATTAAGTCAACGCATTTGTGTCATACAATTCAAAGTAATGTTAAACATAATATGGACAAAAATATTAAATAAAAAAGATGAACAATTTATAGGGCATGTAGCTTGTCATATTACCCTTATGACAAATGCCGCTCGATTGAAATACAACTTCTAGTAACCGAACATCATTTCTGACACCGTAATTGCCTCATTCTAATGCGTACCTAGTCAAAATGTATATCCAGTAAGTATTCCGTTAAGAACATATAAATGCAATGCATAAAATACTTCAAAATTGTATTGTGCTCACTGAAACATGAGTTGGCATAAACCACGATATAGCACCAATGCTTTTTGTTTGAATCTCCATCAAATGGCAATCTAGTAAATCCAGGATCTACATATAATTCAATGTACATTATGACTCGTATTCATATGTTTAATACCATGAAAAATAATCCAATGCCAAATTTCACATCAGGAATAAGCTTACATCACCCACGATCCATTTTCCAGGATATAAACACTGAATAATTAATCTGGTTATATATACACCTTCACACGGTGCCACGTTTTCACTTAAATAGGATGTCTTTATTCAGAATTAGATACAAATGCATAAATCAACAATGGGTAATACACAATATCTTACTTAGGATCTTCATCTTTAGAGAATATATAAGCTGCTACCTCCAGACGTCCCTTCACAAAGCAAGGCTCAAATTTAGGGGTCAAGTATGTCTTCAACCATTGAAAGACAAATGTGTCAATACTTTTTTATTGGAACACAATTTTGTTATGGCATAATCTACAATACATGGACATGTAGTAGGTGATGGTGTACATCATTGTAAACAAATAATGCACAGGCGTTAATGTCAGTCGTGTGTTCCACTTTCTAATGCTTATGTATGGAAAGTGGGCTTGCATTGTTGCATTCACTCAAAATTCTTACCAATTTATGCTAAGGAAGACACTTACTTCTGAAACCTTTAGTAAACCAACCTTCACAAGTTTATCCATTAGTTGACTAGCTCCACATCTTGATCTAGACCTCTCAAATGCTGGGATTTAACAGTAACAGTTAACCGGTGCAGTCCAGTTGAATCATCATCATTGCATGCGTTAGGCCACTGGCTGGATTGAAACAACTTTCTTCCTTTTCTCCTGGCATGCACCCAATGTAAAGTGTATATTCAATGACACAACTAAATGCTAAATCACAAACATTATAACCTGCTGAGTGGAACACCGCTGAACTGTTATTATGGCACATGTACCTTGTTGTTGGCCATTCCAACTATCTCTATATTTAATTGCCTTTTTTCCCTATAAACTGCTTACTTAGTGATCCCAAGCAACGTCTAAGTCCACTCATATAGGTGGACTGACTAGCACACCTAAGTTTTCTTGCCTTCTCTGGCATGTAGTCATCGTCCTTGTTAGTGGCACCTACAGACATAGTTAGGCTGTATAGTCAATTTGGCAAATTCTTGGATTTACATGATCATGCATAAACTCCACACATAGACATGGCTCATGTTTGGCACATCAGGTTAAATATGGAGAGGGTGTTTTGGGCTGGGCAGCATTTCGCATTACTGGCGATTGTCCTTTTACTACTATATCCCTCTTAGAACCATAGTGGATGTAGTCAACCATTTCCTTTATGCTATCCTCTTGCATAACAAATATAAGGTGATTGACCTTATCGTTTAGTGATTTCATAGTGGCTTTTAGTTCATCTACCCATTTAGGCTGAGACTTCTGAATGAAAAAAAAGTTGCCAAGTCAGTGAATATAAAGCCAATTAGTACTGGCAGGAACACGATGTCCATGACGGGGAGTCACTTAATCCATATAAATTGAACATTGTGTCCACTAGCAGAACTACATAGTTAGATTGCCTTAGTTGATGCATATATTACACAATCTCGTGCCTTGGATTTTTATTTTAAGTTATGTTCTATAAATATCATCAATTGAGTTCATATGAATATTGTATTGTAAATCTAATATAAGTTAATAAAACGTGCCTTTTACAGGCATTCAAATTACTTATTACATGATAATTATATACAGTTACTTCCCTTTGTATGAACTAAGATCATCCATTGCTTTTCACCATTAGGTTATTTCAAGAATTCAAGATGAACTTATAGGATCCAAATTATCTTGATTATATGAACATTATTTAAATATAATTAACACAACTATAAATAATTGAGTATTAATCTCATATTCAGGATACGCTGCATGAAAATATTAAATAAGTAACTACGTTGATTCTGTATGTTTAATAACAACTAACTACACTATCAAGTATATTTCAAATTGAATATATATAACTTAACAAGTTAGCTTGGCATTTCAAACAAACACATATGAGAATGACAAGAAAAATAAAACAGAGAGAAAAGATCCCTTGAAAAAGTATATCATATTATTATTTGAATAACCGGAGCAAATATGAGGTTGATATAATAAGAAGTAAGAAGCTAAACCTAGAATAGCATACGAAAATTAATAACGAAAAATTAATCACTAAGGATTGAGCATGAAAATTGACAGTTAAAAGATTCACAAACAAATTAGAATATCACAGCAATGAAGCATCCAATGCATTTGGAAATGTATTCAGAAATCACAATAAATCAAGAGAAATATATAGAATATCAAATTCAAATACATAATAATAAAAACCATTGAATCTATCAAACTCACAATATCAAAATTTCCAATCAATAATGAAGACGTCTAATACTATTTCCTCAAAATTTATGCTCACAAATATACATATAACATAAATGAAAAAACTTAAGCAGATTACTCGTTAAATAAACAATTAATTTTTATATATTTATGAGGATAAAGTTTAAAACGTTGCATAAGTAATATCACTCCAATAAGAACACACTATTAGATTTTATAAATTTTTAAGGAACTTTTATGTTCATTTGATGCAAAACAATTTAAACATAATGACAATTTTATGGAATGATTTTAAGATAACTATTTTGAGAAGCTATATTTATATTTTGAGAAAGTTAAATTTAATTTATAACAAACTTTGCGGGGACTTATCATTTAGAAAAAATTAATGACATAGAAACTCTTTTCTTCTAGGGGAAATATTAATTTTAAAATGTAGATTAAACATAAAAAAGGGGGGAATTTTAAATAAATACAATTTCACTTGAGAGAAATAGAATAGTTAGGTGTGGTTTTTATTTGGACTTGTTCGTGAGGGAAATTGGAGGGAAACTAGAAATTATGTTCGTTTACTATTCACATGAGGTTGGATTTAGGTTGACTTTGGTTTGTGGTTGGGATTATCCTAGTCTGGCACTAACCTTCCCTACCATTTTTATGCGCCCAATGAAGTAACGGTTGCAGGTTTGTCTGCAACCACCCCAAGTGCCATCTAACCCTTATCTTTCCATGTATTCAATAAAATATAGCGCAGGTCGAAGTCGTGGTAATTTATATGCTGCCATGGTGGTAGTAATAAGGCCTGTCAACCAACCATTGGATGAAGCTGTGATTTATTACTTATACAACTATCATATTCATCCAACGTTAAGATACAAACACGAGATATCCAACGCCCAATAGTCCAATACTACTGATCTCATATATACTACCAAATATAGCATATCAAACGACAAACACCCTGTAATCATTCCACTAAACTCATCCGACTATAGGTATATATTTGGAAAAACAAAGTGGTTTTTGGTAGGATTAATTTTTTTCTATTTTTGTTTAGGGCAATGGGCATTTATATGATATTTTGCATACCATATATGTAAACTAAGTTAACCAACCCATTCGATTCCTATTTTGACTTCGTGTTATTGGAAGGAAGCGACACTAATTCCTTGCCTACATGGAGTTCAAACATTTAACTTCTATGTCAATTATCAACTGCAAATATGTATAAAGGGGTTGACACGTACTTGAGATTGATTGCTTCTATAAGAAAAGTAAAAATACATTCGAATATGATCAAATGAAATGAAATATAATCTACTTTGAGGATCCACAAACAAACCAAGTAAATACTATTCACATAATACTATAGCAACTCAATCACATGCTAATGGCAATTCAAAGTTCAATTGCAACCAAATTAGTCCCACAATATATTCGAAGGCAGAACTCAATCACAAAATTATTTTCACATCCAAGTCATGCATGCAAAACACTTATTACATTCTACAATTACCAATAACCCAAACAAGCATAATACACCCATAATCCAAAATATCACAGCTCTACCAAAAATGATATGGCATTAACTCAATCAAACTAGGAAATGGAATGAATACTACAAAATTTAAATATAACTGAATCAAGGTCAATAACTCATATATATGGTTCCATGTAACCACCATATTAAGTTCCATATACTTATAAACTCCATGTATTAAATTATGTATGGATATTCGTACCATGCACTGTAGTATCTGTGGGTTTTGTAATAGTTTGTAAGGTTTTATTAAGTTGATATTTAAAAGGTTTTAATTCACTTAAGTCATGAATGCATGAAAACACTACCTGATTGAAAGTGACATGATAAAATGTAATAATTGACAAAGGTATTAATTAATCGATAAAGTAATAAGTTATTAAACTATATATTGTATTTACAATCCAATAACATACCTTTTAACAGCTAAATTTTTTTTTTTTGTATATTACCAATCTAATCAAATTCAATATGAAATTATACACGTGCAATTACAATTCAATGAATGTAAATTGAATAGAATATAAATTCATTGTATATTATCAATTACTTCGATTGAATAGGAATTAATCTAACTGTATTTACAGGTCAACGTACATACTTTACAATAATTCAACTAGTGTCTTCATTGCAAACAGCCAATCATTTGGGTTATGGATTAAATTGTGAGATGAACATTTTAAAATATAATACACCATTAAATGTCAATCTTATGAGATGATTTTAACATTAGTGTTATGAATTTTACAGGATCTATATTGAATATATATATATAACCAATTTTTAGGGGTAAATAATGTTGTATAAAAACTATTTACCTGTCGATGGGGTGCAAAAAAACTTTTTTAAATACAGATACTTATTTTTAGGGTAAGTATGTGAAGGGTCAAATAGAAGTACTACAGACAATGAATACAGAAAGTTGTAGAAGGGAAAGGCTAGCGACGATAAGAGCAATTGACAACTGTCTACAGGGGGAGATGGTGTGCTCAAATGTCATGGAGGTTGGCCAAAGGAAGCACGCATGTATATGGGAATAAGTGGTTTGACATGTTACCATCCGGTCACAAGGATTGGGATTCAATGTAGATGCTTAAGCAATGTGGTTGGTTTAATTACAATTCTAGCCATCAACACCAGTTAGTGATGCGTGTCAAATGGTGGACTTAGATTTACATGCATCACAATGCATTTTCGATGGACACGATTTCATATGACGAGTAAGGATACTTAAGCAATAATACCCAATCACGACCACTCTAAGTAGGACACACTTATTCAAAACAAAATTAGATAAAAAGTAAAATATAAAAAAATTTAAATAATGTCTAAAATTGAATAAAATAAAAAAATCACAAAGGAAAAATTGAAACAACTATCAAGTCATACATAAAAATAGACATGAGTTAAACTCAAAGTTTTTTATTATTGGAGTTTTCTCCACATTTAAAAAAATACTTGTTAATTATATAATTAATAAGTCCAACATGATCATATAATACTCAAACTTATGCTTATAATCATTTAAATTAGACTCTTGCTAAGATACAACATCCTTTCTATACACCTTCCATGCATTATTTTTCTGTTTTTACCTCACACCACCTTTTTTTTTTCTTTACTATTTTTATTTTGTATTATTTGGACTATTTTCTATGTATGGTAATTTTTAATTTTTTTTTAAATTCTTTTACTTCTCCTTTGAATAGTATCTTGAACAGTACTTCTGAAGTTGAAACACTGAAACTTTCTATTGTTCAAAAGAAAAATAAGAAATTATAAAAATATTTCAAAAAATTTTAAAAAAATTACCATACATAGAAAATAGCCCAAATAATCCATAATAGAAAAAAGTTAAGAAAAAAAAAAGATGGTAGGAGGTAAAAATAGAAAAGTGCTACTGGGAGGTGATGTAGCATAGCAAGAACATTTAAATTATCATATGATAAAATATAATACAATATGATTAATTGAAAAGAATAAGATAAAAAAAATGGGAAGTTTTTGTTGTTGTTGTTGTTGTTATACATATGTTTACAAATAATGTGTTAAACACAAATTTGTTAAAAATAAAATATTTAAATTATGAGAAAATTTAATTTCTTAAAAAGTATTTGAATTATCTAATATTAATTAATACCTCTATATTTAAAAACAATATATGTTAATTTCATAACCCAATCTCTTCCAAAGCTGAAGGCAAATCACATGTAATGCTTTCTTAAAGAGAAATTCTCACTGAGCTACAATATCATTTATGAATTTTAGATAAAAAAAACCCATTCAAGAAGTTCTATTAAATTAAAATTAGAATTTTATTATTATTAATATTGTATGTGTGATTCATAAATAACATGGATAAAACATTTTCTACTCCTAAAAGCTTAAGGACATAGTGACATTAATTCATAATGAATAAATTATTACCTTGACCTGATCTATAAAAAAATTTGTAGACTATACTAATAATAAATTAACAACATATAAACATATTAAAGGTAAGTTCAAGTGAAACTTACCTATGACATGCTTATTTATTCATTTATTATTGATACAATTTAGAACAGATTTATAAACTAAGTATACCTAAGAATGGTTTGGTATACAAAAATAAGTTTCACAACTGTCACAAAAACCCTCTACATAAGCAAAGATGTCCACTTTTTTTTTTTCTTGAGAAAGTTCCTCTCACAAAACTCACAAAAAATTGCTAATTACATGTAATCAAATCATAGTCATCTAAAAGTAAATGGACGGTCATGATATACGAAACATGAGTCACTGGATCCAAATTCTCGGCACCTATATATGAGATATGCATATATAAAATTGAGTAAAACATTTATAAAATATTGGGGATAATATAAAAATTTTAAAGGGGACACATCATTTTTTAAAATTAATTACATAACATAAATTGTTTAGGTGAATAAAACTTTTTTTTGGGGCAAATTTTTTTTTAACAAACCTATTTACTTAAAAAAAAAAATTCAGGGGTGGAGGGCACCACCTACAACTATATCCCCATGAAGATACAACCTTTTATATGACATTGAGACCAATAAAGCAATTAAATATTCCTTCCAAAATGACCAAATATTAAGAAACGATAATGGGTTTGAAGTGAAATCGGATATAATTAAACACAACCAATTATTAAATGAATAATGCAATTATGCCAAATTCGAAATTAAAAGACACCGTTAGATATATCCGACAACTCAAAGGTAACACAAGCCTTCGTGAACAAGGTACATGCACAACTGCTCGACCTATTGCACATATAAGGCCTTTTGATCATTTAAAGACCCATCTGCAACCGTTTCCTTTCCACCCTATCAAGAAATCTCCCAAATGTCATTCTTCTTTCTTCCTCCTCTCGTTGAAAATGTAAAAAAGCTTATTGTCCTCCGGTGGCAACAGTAACATAACTTTCCTTATTCATTCTTTATTTGTTTCTTGTATCCTCAATCGAATAATTCAAGGTTAGGGTTTTCAAATGACAATATTTGTTCAATCTTGATGGATTTGGGGTTTTTTGTCATTATTCAGTCGTTCCATTAACTTTCCTGTATATTTTGATACTTCAAAGATTTTATATTTGTATTTGTATTTGTTAAACGTTTCTTTCTACCCATAACAAAAAGCTTGAGGACATGCAGAAACACATGAGAGAAGTTGAAATAACTCCGGCGTCATTGAAATGGAAGGATAACATTACCCCCTACACTAAGGGAGAAATAACGAGCTGGTTGGACCATCTAGATGCTCATTTGGCTATCCTAGAGTCCAAGGTGTTTGCATTTATTGGTATTTATGGGGGTAAACTCAAACAGTAAGAAATGAATGTTTTAGTTAATTTTTTATTTTCATTTTGACTGATTTTTCTTCAAAATATGCAATGAAAGACCCAGATTCAAATTATCTTAGACGCCGTGGGATTAATCCAATCTACTCTTGACACCACTTCCTATGACACCGATGACGATGACCAAGGATATGTTAGGAAGAGGATTCGTAGGTCTTAAAAGTTAGCTCCTTTATGTTGTTTTTCATTTTTCTGTAATCAACTTTTGTTTTAGTTTTGTGTATAGGGGTTTATCCCCAAACTACATCATGCTCATGGAGCTTTTTTTGGTTTGACTTTTATGGTTTCCTTGAAATATTTTTGTTTGTTCTTTGGTATTGCTACCTAGATCCCAAAGTTGTCTACTAACTGGATGGGAAGCATTTAGTATAATAGTGGTCGTCCGTTCAGTTGGACGTTCACTATTCTAACATGTGGCACTAATTTTATTTTTCACTTCTTACCTCCACTTTCTCCTAACCCCTAATTTCAAAAGACATTGACATCTCTCCAGATTGATTTTTCAAAGTTCAATGCCAATTTCTTTAGTGTCTCAGCGGATGCCTGTGCTTCCGACATGACTATCCATATCTGTCCCATATTCCTCTTCACCCAAATCTAATTGGGTCATCCTCTACAGTCCCTACGATCATCTAAATCCCCTCAACCTTCTGCTTCCAACCACAAATAGACGACACCCACAACTCATCTCTCCATAATTCTCCACCTTACATTTAGTTGATTGTCTATGCACAGTGATTGATTAGTTTAGTTCATTCCAATTTCCCATACTTTGAAATGCCTAATATGATATGAGCTTATGCTATGTCAAAACATCAATGGCTAATATTTGTAAATATACCCAAAACCGATCATGATTGAAATTATTAACAAGAAAACTATATTCGAATAGTTATACTTTGATGAATGGATTGATTTTTTTTATTTGAGCAATTAATTCAAAACCCTTATATATTACTGAACGGTTAAAAATGGGTAAACCACATAATTAAACTTCTTGGTTAGACTTTTACATTGATCTTGGCTATTTTTCCAATTACCATTGTGGCCATCATATTTTATAAAATAAAAATGATCAATTGTGAAAGTACAAGGGTAGCTTCCATCTTGAACATTTCAGGAAGTCAAGGATGGACTAAATACATCAACATGATATAGTATATTGCTTTGGACCTAAGAGATTTTAACTTTTTCCACTATTGGTTCATCCTTAAATGAGAGCTAAACTGAAATATGTTATTATCGGATGCAAGTAGACCATGTTGTGAAGCCCAGTATGTCTAGGCCAAATAGGTTAAGGCGCAATAATGCTTAATCTAACTAAAAAAGACATGTTGATTAATTAACCTTAACCTGCAACCAAACAAAAATACTGATGATAGTTTAACCTTGTCCGATGTAGGAGTATCTCATTTAGAAGGCTAAGACTGAGTAAAAGCTTGCTGGAGCCTAACAAGTGATGTTCATGCTATCAGGAAATCATAATTAGACCCAAAATGCGTTGAATGTTTATATGTCTAATCCAAGTCCAAATTCGGCATATGAGTACTTGTTGGAAAGCTCTATATGTCTAGTTTCATATGGGTTAAGCAACATTTGATTTTGATTTTTTTAGAATTAGTTATAATATTTTATTTAAAGTCTATTAGGAAAGTCATTAATCATTATTTTGCATTTATTACTTAATTGAATAGCTTAGTAATCTATTGCTAGACCATGAGAATAAAAATAAGCTTTTATTTTTTAGTTTTCCTATGCTTTAAGGGGTGTTTCAAGAACTATTTATTTATTTATAATTATTTGGAGTCTATGGAACTTTTTTAGATAATTCAAGAAGTTGAAGAGCCTTTTGTGCCTTCTTTCTTTAGTTATGTATCTCTTTGGTGGGTTCCAGAGGGTGGTAAGCGCACAAATTCTGTATCTCTAAGGTTGTGGGTTCCTTAGGGTGGTGGCATTTATCTATTTAACCCATTATTTTAGAACATCTTTTATTTCTCATTGTCAACTTAACATATTTGGTTGCTTCTTTAGTCATTTTCATATTTCAAAATTTCTTCCTTCATTTGGCTTTGGAATCACTCCATTCAGAGTTGTGTGTTAGGAGATATAGGTGAAAATAAACTATAACCATGAATTGGCTATTCATCTTCTTCATACAGTTTCCAACCCGTATTAATGTTTATATAGACTTATCCAATAGTCAAAAGTATCCATAGAATTAGGTTGCAAAGGACTGAGAATTTCCATTCTACATCTTATTAGTTCTTAATGGTGGTTTAGTTATGGTGGTGTGTTATAAGCATGAAGGGCAACATAGTGAGTAGGAAGGGAACGAAAGCAGAGTACGAGAAAATTTTGGGATACACAGTTCACATAAGGGAAGAAGGGAAGTAACTAAATGTAATTTTCTTTATGAAAATTAGGGAAATGTTATATGTCAAAATTAGGACCACAAATGAATGGATGGCCACGATTTGTTAAAGTTGTCTTGTAATGTTGCCTTGGAAACATGGCTAAATCTCCATCAGACTAAAACATATCCACAAAACAGAGAACATAGACAAAATATTAGTAACTCAGCAACAGTAAAGGTAAACAAGCAGCAACATAAGGAAATCATGAACTCAAACTAATCGATAACTTCCCAACATATTGTAAACGAAAATAGGCATAGCACTAGTGTAAGGCTGCTTTTAGAAAATCCCTGGAATGTTGCCAAACTATACCAAGCGTTGCATTTATTCAACTAACCCAAAGTGTCACATGACTAACCATTTCCAAGAAAAACCGTCACCTATGTGTCTTGTGACCTTTTCAGTTGCTTTTTTTAATTTCCCTTCAAATGTGTAGAGTAACGATGGAACATTAACGTACTTGTTCAAAATTTTAAAAGCCATCTTCTGTTAATCTTATCTTTAAACTTTCTTTCGAATTTTTTTTTCCTCTATTAACCTTTTTTGTTCCTTTGTCATCCTATGTGAACATAGTATAAAGTTCTTCTACTTTATTGGAAACCCATCAAAATGGCTTCATCTGTTGACAAGTTTGTTTGTATTCTAGATGCATTGTTGTATGAGATTTTTGCTAGAATACCTGTTAAAATAGAACCTAATGCAAGATTTTGAACAAATATTGAAACCATCAGTTGTCATCTTCCTCCTTTGCATAAGAGCAATTAAAACAAAATGTGAAGTCCTCTACTTGCCTTTTAATGCATGAGACCTACAATAGTATGTGACCAGGACGAGATTTTGTGTCTCTAATCAATCTTCAAGAAAGCCAATCCCAGCAGCGTTTAAGATTTCCTATAGGTATTAGTTATAATGGATGACTTGATCAAATTGGTTGGATTCATGTTATTGGTTCAGTTGATGGGGTTGTATGCTTAAGGTTTTTAGAGCAGGGACACAATAGCAACATACTAATATGGAATCCCATGATCAAATGTGTGAAGTATCTCTTAGATATATCTGTGATGTTCAAGGAATCTAACGTCTTACTGCTTTCCTTTTACTCTGACTATATAAATAATGATTTCAAATTTTTTTTTAGAAAGGCCCATTTTGATGGTGCAATGTTGTATATTATGTGTTCTGCTTTGATTAATAAATGGACTGAAGAAAGTGTTATAGGAGTGGGTGTCACAAATATAAAGGGCATCTCAATCTTTAAAGATTGATGTGGTTTTGTTAAAGTTGTTTATGTAGAAGAGATGTTGCCTACATACTCCATAGTTCGTTTTAAGCTTGAAGATTCATCCTTTGTGGAGTTTGTTATTCCAAATCGCGCTAAAGCAATGTCAGTTAGTTTAAGTATTTATAGAGATAAACTAGTGATGCTTTCTTATCGTCTGCATCCATTCAAAACCCGTGTTGACATGTGGTGTGTCGGCATTGATGGAAATGGTGGCTATGAATGGCATATGTGTATAAGTTTGAGGATGGCCCATGGTATCACCTACCTTCAGCTTTCCTTGTAAATTGTCTACTAACTTCTACTTCCTCTGGCTTTGAGGGTGATCCTTCATAGTTCAAATATATCTTGACGAGCATCAATCCCTCTTCACACGATAGGGAGGTTCTTGCAATTATGAGCTACGTAAGTGAAGTCATATTACGCAGTGTTTCAATTTATGTTGAAAGTATGGTTTTTCTTTCATAGTAATTTCTAAATTTGCATATTTGTAATGATAAAGTTTATGGAGGGTGGATAATCACTATGGTAATGAATTTGTGAGTTTTCTCTTATATTTTGATGAATATATGTATTAAGTTAGTTTTTTTTCTCCTAAGGCATCAGTTTCTTTCCTGCCTTGTGTAATAAGATCATTGTCCAACAACTAACAAGAAGTTAAACCATCTTTCCATGTTTAAGAATAAGGTAACCATTAATCAATCAAATTCAAGATAGACAATTTATCTATTTAAAACTAACTAACAAAGTGTACATCCATCTATATCATCATTGTCACACAAAGGCCTAAATTTTTTCAGGGCCATAATGAAAATTGAACATTTCAAAACATGGATATTGAGCATGTAGACCTATATGGCCACTGCAACATGGATGTGCCACTTATTCATTTAGTCATTGGTTCCTAACTTCCTTTGTTGTAATAAAATCATCCTTGCAAAACAAATGCCACTTGAAATCACTATAAATAAGCTTCAGTTTTTTCATCTGCTCTTAAATGCCAATCACAAATTCATCTCAGATCATGCTTCGTACACCAAATCCATTGTTGTCTGAGATATTTGCTATGATGCCTATCACAATGGTTATCAAATGTAAAACTCTTAACAAATTCAAGTATCATGAGTTGTCATCTCCCTCCTTTGTTCAATGCCAATTCAAACAAAATGTCAATCCCTCTAAATCGCTTTTAGTGCATACGATTGAGTGTGGCTTTTTCGAATACCTAATAATTTAATGAATAGTCAATTTCAGAATGGTTCCAATGTGGAATTACATTATAGATAACCCATGAAAAATGCAATCTCAATTAAAAATACCCATGGAAAAAGTCTTCAAATTTTCCTACTATTTGTCAATATTCATACTTACAAGGCATGAGCAAATTTGATTTAAGCAACGTTGTACGCGTTGTACGGTGATGAAGACGACGGCCCAGTGCCGCTTGCAATTTTACGTTCTTGATTGATCAAACTGTAAAATGTAATAAATTCACCCTTCATGCACTTCGTGCAATTATTGATACTTTAAGGATTAAATTATAAACTTTAACATATTCCCCCCTTAACCTGCTCAGTCGATTGCCCGTCACTACCCATTATTCCCACCTAAAGTAACGGGTCATTAACCAATGGCTACCATTGCTTTGAGGATGATCTAACAGCGTTAAAAGGCGTTGCACCCATACAACCCGTTGACACAATGTTGTAGATTAGCAGCCGCCAAAAATTAATAATACTATCCCACTATCTCACTATTCCTTAAAATTTAGTGATATTTATTCCACGTTTTTATATTTTACAAGGTAATTTAAAATAAAAAAAATACTAAATAACTCCTAATCTTGAAAACTCGGATCCTAGTATTCTAAAAGTAAATTAACGATTTGGTCTTTCAAATATGCATTCCTCTTAATTTTGTCCCTCAATTTTAAAACCTCTCAATTTAGTCCATTAATCTTACTTTTGTCTGGAAAGTAATCCCTTCATTAGATAATGTAACTGGGAGATAAAATAATTCATTATATGACTAACCATTTGTCCATTAAATGTTGAGATGGGTAATTAGAGTACCCTTTAGGATCCAGGTGCTTCTAAATCCTCCACCCCAATCTCTATACTTGTCACTACTTTTAAACCTAAATGGACAAGCACGAGAGTGAGCCGTGGTGACTCAACCCATTTTACACTATCGGGTTTAGGCCACTAGAGACTCCAAAGGAGCCCATGTACTTTCTCTCTCATTCTTGGAGTGTTTCCGCTCTAGAAGGCTCCAAAGCTCTATCCTCAGCTCAACTCCCGCTTTCAAAGCTCACTAGTGGTCTTGGAGGTAAAGGTGGTGTTACTATATTGGAGGATGTAGCTGGTGAAATCGAAGCGATGCCACTGTTTTTGGGAACCCATTTTCGTTTGCTTCCTTTGAGAGCTTTCAGATGGTCATGGAGCATATTATGTCAGTTGGTAAACTCACTAAAATAGAGCATGCTTGGTCAAATCAAAGGATTTTGTTTTTTCTCAAAGGATGTGTTGGGTTTGGGGGATTTCATTTCAAATTTTGCTTTCAATATTTTTCTCTTCCTACAAACAGAAACATCTCAAATGGACTTTACTCTTTTGTTATTTTCTCTGGCAACTCTATTTTTGTTTTATACTTCTAGCCCTATTATCTTCCACTATCATATGTGTGAAAAAAAAAAAACTTGAATGCTAGATACAGGACACCTTCTTAAATCCCATTTGTCCATTTGATCTTTCTCTTTTTACTTGAAGTTAATTTTATTCTAGGTCTCTAGCTATTTGTTCACATTTCCATCCCACGAGGTAGAAGAGGAAGATGGATGGTGTAGCTACAACAAACAAGGGGCCTGATGCTAACTACAGGGACGGATTTAGAAATCACCTAAGGGCGAGAAAGGGAGAGTCAGAGAAAATTTTGATAGGACACTAAGTGAAAAAGGATGGGCCAACAAAAAATAAGGGTCTACATGAAAATAATTTAGAATAGTTCAAGCTACTTTGCTCTTAAAGTTAACACTTATCCCAATCATGCTATAAATTTTATCATTTTTTAATTAACTAACTACATATATATGATTTTCTTTGTTATTTGTCTTTTATTGTCCATGATGTTGTGATTGGAAACAAATATATATTCTATGCTTTAATACTAGGACAAGCAAGGTGGTGTATGATTTTCTATGCTCCACTAACAACACTTGATTTACAGCTTGAAACAATGCTAGGACAACCACGGTGGTATATGATTTTCTATGTTGTTGTGAGAGCAAATATATATATAGTGAACTTCGAGGAGGGGTGCCAGGGCCCTTGCTTGCCCCCCTAAATTCATCCCAAGCTAATTATGCAATAAATGGTAGTGGAAGTCTACTTTTCGAAATTTGTTGTTTTTCTATGCGCACCGCCTATCCAATTGGCATCCGCTGATTAGAAAAACCTAATATATGAAACTTAGATTTCTCAACGCTAAAAGGTAGTTGAAATCAACATCAAGGATGGAGTACATCAGTGACTAGTTAATTCAGCCATGAGTTATTTCTGTTAAAATTTTATTGTGGACTGTCACTAATTGATAATTTTATATTTTTATGAAATTGTTTAATGATAGATCCATTGGGAGATGATAAAGTTTATTTTATGATCATTGTTATTTTTGAAATTTATATGTCTTGATGGTATTAATGTGATTGACGGATTAATATAAGCTTAATCCTATAAGCTCATAATAAAAGAATCTATTAAAATTATTTTATTTTAATAAAGACAAGTATGTTCATAAATTAATTTTATAAATATTTTCTTACACTTCTTTATCACTCTCCATTTTGCATGAACCCATCACATACTTAACCGGAGAATTGAGATCAAAGGAGACCCCATAGGATATCCATCTCCGTGGCTATGTCTTCGTCAACAAGTATTTGTGGGGGCAGCCAGAACTCACCCTCATCCAAGTGATGAAGGGACCCACAAGCAGAGAGGAAGGGACCCTTCAAGAAAAAAAATTAAAAGTGATGCCACGGCCATTTTGTTTTTAATTTTTGGGTATAGAGCTCGAATACTGGTCTGTCACTGCGTATGAGAACCAACAGCTTTCTCAATGTCCAACGAGTAATCTCAAAGGGCACTATTTCAGTATTAACGGACAAGCAAATAATTAGTCTACATAATAAATTTTATTATTACATTACGGAAGAATTATTTTAAAGACAAATTTTAAATTAATAAATTAAATTAAGAGATTTTAAATTAAAGGACTAAATTAAAATAAAATATATCTTTAAAGACTAAATGATTAATTTACGGGTATCCTAACAATCTAATGGTTGGTCCAAACCTACGAGTGTTTAGAATATGGGGAGTCACTCCCCTGCTGCCACACAGAGTTTCCCCAATATTTTTTTATAAAATTATTTTTATTTTTTAAAATTAATTAATTAATTTTTATAGTATAAATTTTTTTTAAAAATTTTTTGAGATGTTTTTGTATTTTTTGTAAAATTTTTTAAGTCACAAATAAATAAATAAAAATTATAAATGAATAGTAATAGGAATATAAAAAATTTTAAAAAAATTTTAAAAAATATAATTAATTTTAAAAAATAAAAAATAAAACCATTAAAAATAAAAAAATTAAAAGAAGGAGGACAGGACGTAACTTAGCCCCCTTAGGATATGATGTCCATTGAGATGATATTACGTTGGTGATAATAAATTTGATCAAAATTTTAAAAAATAATATTTAATAATTTATTATATAGAATTAAAAGTGATTTGAAAATATAAAATTTTATTCTTTAAAATTACTGTACTTTAAAAAGGTATTTTATGAATTTATTTATTTTTAATTTATAAGAATTTCAAGATAATATATCAAAGTGATACAAGAGGGACATATTTAATTTCATGAATGGTATTTTAGAAAAAATATTTTTAAATATACCTAAATAAAAATTAACAAAATAATATTACTAATATTTTTAAAATTCAATAAATTTGGAAATTTGGAAATGCAATGATTTTTTTAAAATATTATAATATGTCTATGAAATAAAAACATATCATATCTTAGACTCTGTTTTGTATGAATTTATTTTGAGAATAAATAATTTTTTAAAAAAAATAAGTCATTCTAAAACAAAAAATAATTATTTGTTTTAATTTCTTTTCAAAAAGTAGAGTAAAAATAAAGAGTTTTTTTCTTTTGAAAGAAGTCAAACTTTCTAAAAAAATGTTATTTCAACACTCTTTATTTTTACACTCTTCCCACACTATTTATTTAATATTATCTTTGCTTACCTGGCTCACTCTTCTTTTATTTTTTTCATTCTGGGTTACTCTCAGCCACTTTCCCTCCCATTCTTGACTCTATCCCTTTCCTTAAGCTAGATAATGGAGGCAAATCAGGTGGGTTGGAGAGGACAAAACGGAAAGGAAATGGAAGCTTGGTTTCTACCAAGAGAGAGATCTGTGAGAGACAGAGAGAGGGTGAAACCGAGAGACAGAGAAATAGAACGAGACTGAGAGAGAAGAAGAAGGAAACAAAATTTTCAGAAAAAATATCCATAAGTCCCACAAAACCTTCCTTTTCTTATGATAAAAGAGATTGTTGAGTTCCATTTTGGGTTGAAACTTATTGTTTGGTAGAAGAATTATTTTTAATTTTTTGAAAATCTTAATTTGAGAAACAAAAATTTCTATGTTTGGTACACATTTTTAAAAAATTATTTTTAGAAAATTATAATTTTTAGGAATAATTTTTGGTCAACTTTCCCATTAAAAATATTCGGTGGTGGTATTCTTAAATTCCTATGAACATGGGAAAGTTTTCTAAATGTAAAAAGTTCATTTTACCCATAAATAAAATAGACAAAGAAATAATGGATTAAAAAACTTATATTATGGATTATAAATAAAATATATTTTTTAATTTAATAAAATAAATATTATGTATATTAAAATTAATAGAATAATAATAAATTATATATATAAATAA
>JASKGM010011170.1:0-37253 GCA_034509205.1 Ceratonia siliqua
ACAATTTCATTTAATCTCGAACTACGTGGACTTTGATCCCTCTCAGGGTACGTAGGCACTTACCTAGTAAGACAAGTTCGGTTATTTCATCTTTCATCTTTTCGACATCTTAATAATAAAAAGGGGTAATTAAATTAAATTAATTAATGCACAAACAACTTAGGGTAACCATCCTTAGGGATGGACGTTGTAGGGTGCCTAACACCTTCCCTACGCGTAATCGGACTCCCAAACCAATCCTCTGGTTTCAAGGGCCAGTTTTGGTTTTTTTTTAAGGATTCCAATTAGCCTTATAATTAATTGGTGGCGACTCCGTTTTAATCTCTATTTTGTTTTTCCCTTTTGTTGCCTCATGGTCATGACGGTGCCTTTTCCCGGCCGTCACGTTGTGACAGTCGAAAAAAATGGAAGATTACACAGCTACATTCCTAACCTATTGAATGGCACGGGTCAAAGAACGAAGGTGCTGATTTCACACTGTAGAAAAGAAAAAGAGAAGCCTAGTCTGAAGATCCGTTTCAGGTGTGAAGAGAAACGCTAGAAGTCGAAAGATATGAAGAAATATCAAAGTATAATAGCTATCTCTGATGGCTACTTTCTTGAAGCAAGTTTAAAAAGAAGCTTGAAGCACTTTGGCTATCATTGAAAATAACAGAAACAATAAGCATCCTGTGAGCTCATATTTTTCACATTCTATTCTTCTAGTTTACCCTTAGTTTTCTGAGAAGTTATTGTTCAAAAGAAATCAGAGTGCTCTTATATGTTGTATCTACTCTGTGAGAGGGGGGAAATCCTACATCTACTACTTATTATGAGATTTTGTGAGTAGTGAGGGAGTGTTACCACTTGTAAATGTTGTTGGTGATCGTGGCTAAAACTAACATGTTTGTGGTTAGCAGAAGAAACTATTTGTTGCTAATGATCAAGCTAAACAAGTTGTGTATCTTGTTGATCGATAGTGAAAAACCTCTTGAGAGTCAAGGGGACTGGATGTAGACCTATTTCTTAAGGATTGAACTAGTATAAATCTTTGTGTACCGATTTTCTTCTTCTACTCTTTTTACTTTTGCTGATTACTAATATTTGACTTTGTTCTGTTTTGAGAAGGTCACTGAAACTCTTTCATGATATTGAAAACTTTCAGTATACAAAATTTAAGTGTTCAATTGATATTAATCAAAATTCTTGAATCCTATCTTTAATACTTGACTATTGTTTGTGAAACAAATATTGAAAAAGAAAATTGTAATTTGAGGGTTGAAATTTGATATACAATTCACCCTACTCTTGGTAGTTTTTTACTTTCATGTCTTTTTTTTTTTTTTAAATTGGAGTTATGTGTAGATCGTTTTAAATATACAAGAGAGGTTTGCGTGGATTTTAGAAATAAAGGAGAAGTATGTGTAAGTTCAAATAAAATAAAAGGGAGATTGAAGTATTTTACTATAAAAGAATGTAATTTTATGAAATTGATTATTATAAAAGAATAATTTTATAGATTAAAAAATACCAAAGATTATGATTTAAACTCAAAAAACAAGATTATGCATAAAGAAGAGAAATAAGTCCAAAATTCTAAAATAATTTCTTTATAATAATTACATATTTATAATTGTGTAAAATTATATGTTTTCTTTTAATAATTTTAATGCCATCACTTTTTTTGTCATGTTCGTAAAAGCGATGTCTGCAACGTAAAAATTTGAAGTCTATAACTATTTTAAATTAGTGGAAGGTTAAATGTGATCTATGGGTTTCCATAAGCATTTACTTGTATTGAACCTGGTGCATTTGAAGATGGTAGATATGTCAGGTGTTTCTTTCCCTCTCAGTTATGCTCTTTTAAGTCTCACGTTATTGTTGGTACGCGTTGTTTAATAAACCGTTAACCAAAAGCCATTACTTCATTCGGCAGCAGCTTGTACTTTTCTAACGATTCTAGGGGGTAACCCAAACGTTCAGTTCAGCCACTGCAGCTTTAGGTGGTTCCAGCCCAGCAATGGCTTCTAAAGTTCATCGGGGTGATCATGACGACCATTCTGATTCTGGGAAGCATATCCACTTTTTCAAGATCATACACACTCAAAGCGTTCGTGATGTAAAGCTAGTAAGCATCCTTTTCTCTTTCTTACATTTACCTGAGTCTCCTTTTGCTTCCGTAACCTTTAGTTGGTGACATTTGAGTTTGATATATACCTCGAAAACTATGATACACTTTTATAACTGACTAATTGTACAAAACTACAGATCATTTAGTAAAGCCATTGTAGTCATTGGAGATGCCTAACTAGATGGATTGAATGATATATACCGCTAAAATTAATGCCTGTAAAAATTAACAGTTAACATCTTTATGAAATTTGTCTTACAAATTAACTTGAGGGCTTGCTTCACAGAGGATTCCTACAAAGTTTGTGAAGAAATATGGAGAAGGCTTATCCAACTCAGTATTTCTTAAGCTTCCAAGTGGGAAGGAATGGAAAGTAGACTTGGCAAAACGTGATGGTGAAGTCTGGTTTCACAAGGGTTGGAAAGAATTTGCTGAATATCACTCCTTGGCCCATGGCCATTTATTGGTTTTCAGATATGAGAGAACTTCCCATTTTCAGGTACTTATCTTTGATAAGAGTGCCTCAGAAATAGACTACCCGTTTAATAAAATAGAAGGTAAAAAGGCCAGGGATGATCAAGAACTTGAAGTTCTAGATATTGAAGTTTCGGAAGATTCTCAACCATGTCAAAAGAGAAAGGATAACTCATCAATAGCACTTCAACAATTTAAAATGAGAAGAGCGAATGGAGGTGAAGAAGTAGATAATACCACCAATCCGCAAAAGGGAGCTTTGCATCATACCAACAGAAAATGCAAAGGTATGCATTCATGTGTTTTCTGGTTTCATATTAGATAAAATTTTTGAAAAGCTAATACAATGTATATGTTATGAGAAAAGGAAACAGGAGGGGGAGTAAATTGGTTACTTGAAAGTTAAAACTTTAAAATCTTCAAACACAATTTGGTGGTTTTTAAACTAAAAAACGCTGCAGAACACCATCAGATTTAATCAGACAAACAAATATAAGAACATATGCCGCAGAAAAATAAAAGAGATAAGGTAGATAGAAAGGAGCAGACAAATTTATAGAGGTTCAGTCTTAAAACTAAACTTATATCCTCTCCTCAAGCCAATGCTTACGAGCTTTTTCATTATACTTCAATGTTTACAAGTATCAAGCTATGTCCAATTGCAACTTGTATTACAACTTCTAGTTGCACTTTTGTGACTAAAAGCCTGCTAAGAAACTTCTGTTTTTTCATCCCAAAAAAATAAAAAAGAGTACCTTGACCTCAAACAAAGACCAGAAAGCATCCCCAATCCTCCTATCTCCTAGGATAAAAACTCTTAATCTATGAAAATCTAAGGGCTTCTTTGGGAGGATAGGGTGGGGTAGAAAAGGATGGAGTTGGGTAAAAAAAACCCGAAAATCATTGTTTATATGTGTTTTCATTAATGGGCTGAAGTGGTTAAGAATGGGTTCCAACCTCTCCCAACACACTTTACACCTCAATTTTCAAATCCCTCCAAATTGGGAGATTTGGAATGGTTTGGGTTAATTATTAATTTAATTACTGTTTTATCCTTATTATTCATTAAAAGAAATCATATATAAAAATTTAACAAAAATCAACTCACTTTATATATATCCATTTTAAACATCCAAACAATAGAGTGGTTAATCTCCTTCCCACTCTCCTCATCAAGATACACGTTAGAGTACAATATTCATTCTTGTTCTTGATGAGACAGGTCAGTTAAATCAACTAACTCAAGAAAAGAGCTCCCTTGGCCTACAAACTGAAAGGACATGTGTTAGTAACGTTGGAGCTTATGAAGATGCTGGAAAATTCAGCTCAAAGCATTCTTCTCTCAGAGTGATCATGAAGTTAACCCATATAAGAAAGTCCCCCATGGTATGCTCTCAAGCAAAATACTCATATTACTTGAATATTAAAAATATCAATGCCGGGGTTTTTTTGTTGAGAAGTCAAAGTATATTTTTGAAAGGAAAAATCTTATTAATTGGCTCCAGAGTCAAAGAATCATGCATGTATATATTGTTTCAATGTATCCTTTCCTAGTTACTAACAAGTTTTTTAGGAATTACAAACATTAAATACTGAAGTTAATACCTAGTTCCTATCAAAGTTGGCTTAATCCAGTCATCTCTAGAATTATCCAAAGAGTCAATAAATATGTTTCTTGTTTCTTTGATGTATATAGCATACCACAAGTAATAATATACAAGTCTTCTACAGTATTTTCTTGCTCACATCTTTTGGTTTCTTTTCTTTGTTCTTTATTACTGTCATCTTCACTAGAGTGGTTGGAGGTCTTGGGCTAGTGTAACTCTAGTAAACACTAAACACTGACTCTGGGGAAAAATGCCTCTTATGCAGCGTTTGCCAAGAGACTTTCTAAACGGGAAAATCAAATCTGGTGTCCAAGTTGCTACGCTGCAGGTTGGGGAAAGATCATGGAGGATTAATCTAATCTATTACCCAAAATTTTCCTCTGCTTATTTTTCCGCAGGTTGGAAAGCATTCGTAAGGGATAATGCGTTGGAAGTAAAAGATGTTTGCTTTTTCGAGGTGCTTAACTGTTATGACATTGTGATGAAAGTTTCCATTTTCAAGCACTCCTCAGTTTAAACCTTAACTGGGTGGTCATCAATGTGGTTTTAAGTTTCCAAAGCACTGTTTGGGCCTTTGTAATTCATGAGTCTCGGGCGTTGTTCATATAACTTCCTTTGATGGAAAATGGTAATTGTAGTCTCTTTCATTTTCTAGGGTCTTGCTAACCATGACATAAGAACACTGACTAAAAAGTATTAATTGTATTCTTGTTTTATTTTCTAGTCTCTTTTATTTTCTAGGTGTCTTGTTCATATAATTGTATTCTTGTTATATTTGTGATTGAAAAAATTAAAAGTGTTGGTAAATCATGATTTTAATTGTTTTTAGTAGTTAATGACGATTGAAATAGGATAAGAAGCTTAATTTGGAAAGATTCTTAACTTTTTTTAGTTATTTAATGATTTTCTTATAATTTAATTTTTTTAATGTATTTTTGTCTTTTAAAAGCATTTTAAATATATATTTTTTAAAGTTTAAAATTTAAAAATATTTTTTTGATATAAAAATATACATTGAAAGATCAAACTAAGAAAAAATAAATATTTTAAGTATTAAGAAATTTTTAAAAATGAGACAGTAATTTATTTAATATTTTAAAAAATCTTAAAAAGTGAGTAACAAGCCAAATCTAATATATGATGGAGATTTATCTTGAACACCAACTCTTGAATTCAAATTATGTGTCAAATTTGATATGTCATTAGGATCAGAACACATTATAAGTTTGGTAAGAAAAAAAGCTTTTATGTAAGCTGAGTAAACAAGATAACAAAAAAATAGTTAGAAGCTCAATATATAGCCAACAGAAAAAATGTCTTTTAAAATTATAGTTAAACTACCTATTAATTAAGATTATGTTTTTATTAAAATAGTATTTTATGTAAGAAATCTAGGCTTATAAATATATTCTTAGGGCAACTGGCTAACAAGCCCCTATTTTCAATTATCAAAACCAATTTGTATTTACAAACTACATCCGTCATTCTTAGCATGGTATATGATTGATCATGAGGTGAATATACTACTTTAATTGATTGTGATTAGGAGTACCAATCGTATGTTTGGTAAATTTAGCAAAATATTCTTTTTAAAAATTATTTTTTCATTATTTTCAAGATATATGCATTATTTGCCCCTAAGGAGTTATCGTAATTTTTACACAAAAAAGTACAGTAAGTATTAAAAGAAAAATCTGGATATGATGAAAAAGTGGCCATCTAACATTGATATATATATGTAAGTTTATAATACAAATTAAATTGAACCTAGCAATAAAAGGCTTGGCTTAATTGATTAATAATTTTTTTATTTTATTTTTTGTTTGGCTTTTGACCAAAATTTTCTTATTTGGCTATTCTAGGGCTGAATAAGATTAGGGTAAAATGTAATTTTTAAGAACAAGATATCATTTTATGACTCGACCTTATAATTTAAACGGGGTTATAGGATTGGTCTTCTCGGCTTGGCCAATTTGATAGCTCTATGCATTATGAAGTTGGTTACAAAATAGTATAAAAAGTTTTTAGTTTTGATTTTGTTGTAAATTATTTTTTGGTATCTCTAGAGGTACCATATTTCAAAACAATCCTTATGAGATTTTATTTTCCTCTTTAATGTTATTATAAAGCATCATTATATTCTATAATTTTTTAAAGCACAAGTGAAAAATAAATTTTATAAGACTTCATTTTATAATACAATATGTTTGGAATAGTGCCTTATAAAGCAATGCTAGATGTTAAGACTAGTGCTTGGTTAGACAGTTTAGTTACCCTCCTTCTGTTAACTCTGTTACATCAGTTAAGTGTTAGCTCACTATATATAGCACCACTCTTGTAATTCTGATTCATATTTCATAACACACATTCATTGTCTTCTTTATATTTTTAAGTCTTTAGTCCACACTTGATATGATAACATTGTATTAGAGCTATATCTTCAGAGCAATGGCAAATACTTTCACATCTTCTTCCACAAAGTTCCAACCTGTCACGTTTGCTAATGTAATATCAGTAAAGCTTGACAATGGAAACTATCTACCTTGGCGTCAGCAAGTATTAGTAGCACTCAGCAGATTCAAGTTAAAGTAATTTGTTGAAGACCCAATTGTAATACCAAGGAAATTTCTTACTAAAAAGGATGAAGAACTTGGCTACCACAGTCCTACATTTCTTGAATAGGAATAGCAGGATCAATTGATAGTTTCATGGCTATTATCCTCAATGACAGATGCAATGCTCACAAGAATGGTGGACTGTGATACAGCTCACCGAATCTGTACAAAGGTTTCGGTTTATTATGCTTCATAAACAAAATTCAAAGTTAAACAACTTCAAACTTAGCTCCTCGCATTGCCAATAAAGTCACATGATTATTAGAAGTAGCGGATGATTTGCTTAACCTTGCACCAAAGAATCACAAAAATAGAATGGATGAGTCCCAACGACTTAGTGAGTGACAAAAACCTACCAAAGCCTAATACGTTTTATAATAATTATACGCAGGCATAATTATATATTATATGTATTACTTTAATAGATTTATCTTTGGTAAAAGATTGAGTCTCTCTCATAGAAGGCCAAATGCAACAACCTTGCTTAGTCGTTTAAAACATTTAGGTTTTCAATGTTAGGGCAAATCCTCATGAATAGCTTTCCTGTCAGCGGTTCTCATCCCTACCTGGAACTACTCTTGGGTGATCAACCTCAAGGTCTAACCACTGGGGTTAGAATAGTTTTTTGTCATGTAAATTTTGGGTGTATACTACTATGTGGGCATATTCCTACCTTGTATCATCTACATGCGGTTAGCCTCGTACTTGATCCCAACTTGCACCCTCATGCATGTGGTTGACCACCCAACCGTTATAGTATGCATCCTTACCATTTGTAGCCTATTGCCCTATGATGAATCATATCCCCATCCCAAATCTATAGGTGATAGGCCCTCTATACATATCTGAATCAATAGTCCCTTACCAGTGGTAGACCTAGTCAATTAGAGTCCCAATGTTTCCATAAGTTTTTTTGTGCAATATATGTTTTTTTTAGTTCGAACCGTTATATTTATAAATTTAGGTCTTATGTATACACGAGTATTCCTTTTTATGTTAGTGTAGGATTGATGCATTTGGAAGGGATCGAGTGTCACACATCCATAAATACAGAAAATTGAACATCACCTACACTTTACATTGGAGAACAATGTTGTTTTTGGGTTACAGCTACGTAACCGGTTTATGTGGCAATTAACAATCCACATTGGCAGTTAACTTGCCACGTGGGTGACACTTTAATTTAGGGACAAACATGATGATGTTGTATATATTTTAGGACATTAATTGAACCAAAAGAAGTTAAGAAACAAACTTAAAGCTTGGTGAAAAGGTAAAGGACTAAAATTATACTTTACTTAGCCTTTTTAATTTTTTCTGGGTAGTTATTGGTAGGCCATCAGACCAAAGCCCTTAAATAAATATATAATAAAATATATTGATAAAAAATAATCAATTATTTGATCTTATGCTTTTTTGTTATATATCTTTTACCAACGTGATAATTATTTTAAATGTCAATATAACAGTTAAGGTTACATTAAAAAAAACTAACTCATAAAAAAACAAGGTTGATTAAATTAAAAATTAGAGGACTAAAACATTAATGTACTCTCTTTTTTTAAAATGAATCAGCTTTTTTTGGAGTCAACTTTTTTTTTTTAAATATAACCTTAACTACCACATTGGCATTTAACAACCATGTAGTAGTTCCATCAATCCACGTTAGAAAAATTGCTAGATGATGGTTAATTAGATTAACAGGAAGACTAAATTAAAAAAAAAAATTAATTTTTGAAAGACTAAATTGAAATGCTTTAAATTTGGAGGACTAATTGAGAAAAGTGATATATTTGGAAGATCAAATATTTACATGCAAATATAAGTTAAACTAAAAAAAGTTATGAACTTTTATATTATGTATGTGTGTATATAAAAAACTTCTTAAAAAGGTTTTAATTATATATAAATTATTATGTTTTGTATATATTATATATATATATATATATATATAATTATTTTATTTTATTTTATTAATAATCGAACCATTCGCAAGCTTAACAAGTCAAGCATTAAATTCTCAAACTCTGTTCATTTAATTAAATGAGCTTAAATTATTGTTCAAGCTCGTTCATTTAATAAATAAATTGACCTAAATGCAAGCTTTTAACGAGTCGAATATGAATAATTCACAAATAGTTTGATTCATTTACATCCTTATTTTTTGGTTCATAATCTCTGGAGTAGTAGGTTATGCTTTATTCATTTTTTAGTTCATTTAATCTACATTATGTTCTCCCTTTATTTACTTTTTGTTTTAATGTTGAACATTGTTCACCCATAATCGTTGAAGTAATTGTTTTCTTTTCTTTGTTCTCTCTTGCTCTATCTTTCTCTCTGGGCAAGTGCCATGGACAAAATTTCCATGATTAATTTTCAGCCCAAAATCCAGATTCAAGGAACATTATGGGCATTTGTCTATTCTTTTCAGCTCACACTCACGAGGTTGGGAGAAAAAAAAAATTAATGGGGTTTCTCTCTTAGCATTGGACACAGAATCAAGCTGGGGTTAGGGAAAATTTCTTGGTAGTTTCTCTAATTTTCAGTCAAGGCTCCATAAGCATACTCAAGGCAAAAAAGGGAGCTAAGAAAAGAGTATATTTATTGCTTTATACTCAATTTATTCTTTTTGTGAGCCCTAAGATTTCATTAAGGAAACATTTAGAGTTTTGATGATAACAAATCATTTTGGAAATAATTTTTTAGGACATAAATTCCTAAGATATTCAAATCAAAATTACAATGAAGTCAAAGAAGAAATTATTACTCTAATTATTTGCTATTTGAGAAATAGGAAATTGTGGAAATTGTGAATGACATTAAAAGGGAGACTTTATCTTGGGAAGTAGCAAAGGGAAAGTTAACATTAAATAAAGAAGAAAGGAGACCAAACATTAAAAAAAAAAAAAGAGAAAAAGAAATCTAATGAGCATTAAGGAAAATATAAAATCAACAATCAAAGGAAGGCTTATATGGAAATAAAAGGAAACAAGAAAGGCATTCATGGAAGTTGTGAGCTCGTAATGTGCAAATGAAAGGAAGCAAGAATGACATTCATGGAAATGTGCAAAGAGAGATATCAAGGAAAAAAAAAAAAAAAAGAGGCTCCACCCATGCATTGAATGCAAAGTCAACAAAAGAAGGAAAATGAGGGAAAAGGAGAAAACCACTCATGAAGATAAAACAAGGAAAAGAACATGTGAGATAACCAAGGAGGAAAAGGATAAGACAGCCTGCACCAAGTCATAAATGCCAAGTCAACTAATGGAAGACAAAGAAGGAAGTTACAACAAGCAAACTCAACTTGAGAAGGAAAGAAAAATTGCAAAATCGAAAAAAAGTTAGCCACATACTTTACAACAAAGTTAAAGCCAAGATCAATAGAGTTATCCTAAAAATATCTTGGAAAATCTCAAAAGAGGAAATTATGAAAATAGAAAGAAGCATGCCTATGGAAAATACTCTACTTTGAAAAAACCAGAGAAAGAAAAGGAGCCCATACCGATAACGTGTTTAGTGTGTGAAAAGAGAAGCAAAATCAAGAAGAGTAATCATTGTGCAAGAAAGAAGGAAAAGTCTAAGAAGTTATAGGAGAACATCTTCAATGACTATATTTTGAATAAAGCTTAAAAGGAGAAGACAAAGCAATTTCCAAGTACATCGAAGAACGGGGAAGGAAAATTTTGTGAGCTTTTCATTTGGAAAATATCTTTGTCTATCTGGTTTTCTATATGCTTTAGGGGTGATTCTTTGAGAAAAACCAGAATGAACTTTGATATCTTAATACCTATCCATTGAGAGAGTTCAATACTATTGGTTATATTTTCTATGTAATTGTTGATAGTAAACGAGTGAAAACCACTTGTAAAAATTGTTGGTGATCGTAGAAAAACCAAACCATTTGTGGTGAGCAAGGAAAATCATTCGTTGCTAGTGAGCAAGTGAAAACTAGTGTTGTAAACTATTGTTTGGTAAGTGAAAAATTCATTGGGAGTTAAGGGAACTGGATGTAGGCTTCATCCATTTTAAGGTTGAACTAGGATAAATCTTTGCGTCTTGATTTCCTTCATAAAAGTTTTGAGTGATCTCAATGAATTTTGCATTTTTGAATTACTTCTAAATCTTTTGGAAAAACACTCATCTATTTTGAAAAGAAAGTATATTTGTTTAGAATATTTATAAATTGACAAGTACTAATTCACCTCCTTCTTGGTACAGTTAATTTTAAATTGGTATCAGAGATAGTCTCTAATCTTTGTGCTTAACCACCTTGAGTAAAGATCCTTGCAAGTATTTACAACAAATTTGATGAGTGGACACTTTCCTAAATGTCATTGCATATCTACACCGCCATTCTTTGATGGACCAAACTATGCCTATTAGAGTGGTAAAATGAAAGTCTTCATCCAATCAGTAAATTATTACTTATGGTGTGCCATAGAAGATGGTTACAATTCCAAAACAAGGAAAGAATGAAATGAGTATGATATGAATTTATTCTTTAAATATTGGAGCAATGCATATGTTATTTAATGCTTTGAATGAAAATGATTATGTTAAAACTAAAAATTTCTCTAGTGCTAAAGATATTTAATACTCTTAAAGTTTTATATTGTTATAACCCTATTTTTGAGGAAACAAAAGTTGACAGTATTAGTGCAAAATGAGGTCAAGTACTCAAGAAGGGGGATTGAATTGGGTACTCTAAGATTTTAAAACTTTTTTGAGTAGGTAGAAAAAATTTCTTATTTCAGTAACCTGAAGAACTTGGTTGTTCCTTTGTAATGACTTAAAAGATAAATGTTTCATTCAGACAAACTTAAGTGAGCAAACTTGCTGGAGGTATATTTTCAAATATAGTTCAAATTGGTGATTTTTTAAATGATGATTAGAAGTGGCATTGAAAGAATGATCCTTAAGAAATAAGAACACTTTGAGCAACCTATTTTAAGAAAACTTTGTGTAAGTAATAAGCACTTAAGAGATAAGGGTAAGAAAGAATCACACCAGGATGTATAGTGGTTCAGACCCAATAAAAGTTAGATCTTACGTTTACTCCCCAAGCACAAAGCAAGAAAATTTTACTATGTGCATGGATAATCACAAATTACTTGTCATAGCCTTTTACAACCAAGACCTTGGTTAACCTATTTTCCCATTGAGTTTTTTTTTTCAAGAACCCAGCCAAACTCACTTACAGGATTAAGCACTCACTGTTTTTTGCACCCCTCACTGGGTAACCTTACAAATATTAGGTTTTTCACTCAAGAACCTAGCAAACTCTAATACAGGCTCAGGCACTCAGCTTTTTACACCACAACCTGGGTAACCTCTCAATCACAAGGTTTTCTCACAGGCTACCTAGCTAACCTTACAAAGAATTTAAGAATGATCACAAGTAAGCTCACAGCGCCCTCACGATAATATGTCAGTTGAGGCTCGATTGAGAATTGTATTCAACTGGTTAGAGCACAGAGTGTAGTTTCTTGTAGTTGGCTTCGTTCTCTATTTTTCACTTCTCTGAAGTTGAATATTTATACTCAAGGATCATCCTACTAGCCATTAAGTTTCATGATTGTACTTCATTTAGCTTCACAGCTACTTGCCTCTTGGATTTTACAGCTTCATAAGCCTTTGGCCATTTAATTTCATCTCTTTAATCTTGGGCACTTTGTTTTTCAAATTTGTACGCTGCTTTTGATACACTTGCATAGCTTATCTTCTACATTTTATCTTATTGATTGGCAAGTTACATAAGTAAATATAAATAGCAAAAGCTTGTCTTTTCAAAAGTTACCTTTCAGAATAAAATATGATATATATTTTGACTTTTCCAAAAAGACTTATAGAAGATATGGTGCTAACAAAGTTTCAGAGCTCATTAATTTTCTTTTCTATCCATCACCTTTTTCGTTTTAGATTTGTAAGTTATCTAACAGTTTGCTATAGTGCCATTATCAAAGAATTTTTTTTTCTGTTACTCAGCTTGCTCATTTAAGAAAATACTCTAAACTTGTTTTTTTTTACTTGAAAACATTGTTGGCTCATCAATACGTTTTTAATCAAGATATTTTCTCAACAGACAACTTTCAAGAGAACAAGGAAGAGGTACATGAAAGTCAATTTGAGAAAGAAATTTCTAATGAATCCTTCACCAACAACAAAGTAGAGGAAGAATCTCAAAAAGAGCTCACTAAGTAACCAGTGTAAAATTTTCAATTCATGACTCAAGAGAATTTAGAGGCATATGACTCTAGCCTTGACACAATGTTTTATCATAGTAATTGGCAATGCTCATATAAAGAGTCACATGAGGAAATTTTGTTAAATGACAAATGTACAAATTATTGTGATTTAAAACTTGAAAATGATTTGCTTATTGCAAACTCAACTTGTACATTTTACAATCTTCTCAAAGGGAATGAAAATGTGAATTTAAAAAGAAAGTTGAGAATAAATTATTTTGGATGCTATCCTAACAAAAGGCAAAGAATTTCTGAAATTTGTTCTCAAAAAGTATATTCTTCTATAATTTGTAACTATTGTGGTTATAAAGGACATATTTCTTATCTATGTCATGTTAGAAGAAATTCATATGTGAAGAGGAAATAAATTTGGCTTCGTAAAGGTTATAGTACTAACATTAAAGGACCCAAGAAGAGATAGGTACCAAAAATTCATTCTAGCACTTCAAATATGCAGGAAGTTCTCAAGAAGGATAGACAAATTGGTCCAGCAAAAGAAGAATCATTAATGAAAGCTTCCCTAATTCCAAGTGTTGGAGTTCAAAACTTTGAAGCTCATAAGAGAAAGCAATGGATAAGAAACACCAAGACCAAAGAACAATATAATCGGAACCAAGTTACTTTGTGCAATAAGCTATTTGGGAATGGAAATGGGGTTATTAACAAAGTCAGATATGTTGCTCAAGGATGTTTTGGAACACATATTAAATATCCAATATTTACACTTAAGGATGTTTTGACATATTTTTGCATTATCGGTTTTCATTAAGGTTTATGGTTCAAGCATATAAAGTGTTCCAATGTGATCTTTTCAAAAAGAGTTGGGTGATTGAAATTTTTTTGCAAAACCAAAAGTTGAAAGTTCTCATGAATTTATATGAAAATGAAATTTTAAAAAAGATGGTTGAAATATTGAAAAGTGATTTACAAGCTGAATTGATTCCTTGAAACAAAAATTTGGTTCTTTGACAAAAGAGTAAGTTTGGTGTGTTCAAGGAAAGGAAAGATTAAATGATTTTATGAAAAAACAAACGTCTGTTTATGATACAGCTGTTCATGGTTTAGAACAACATGAAAATGAGAAATTTCATAAGAATTTTATTTGTTAAAAATACTAACTCAACCAGCCAATTTGTTAAATGTTATTGTTGTGGCAAAAATGGTCACTTATCATACTTTTGTGCACTAATAAAAAAAGCATATATGTTGTTCAAAGAAAATTTAGGTATCTACGAACACACATGCTTCAAAAGGGCAACAAAGTTAACACCTATGGACCCAAGACAATTTTAGGTAGCAAAGAAGAAGAAAAATTTGCAAATATATTTGAAATTCAAAAGATTGAGAATGACGTTTAGCTCTTGGACATTAGCTGCTCAAAGCATGAAAATGAGGGTCCTACAAGCTCACATTCATGAAGAAATGAGGACATAATTATTGCTAAAGGAAAAGTACCCTTTTCCTTTAGCAACGTTCATATCTTGCCTTCTTTGTGTGCCTTTAATTATGCTTTAAATATTTACACATATCATGATTAAAAGGGGTGCACAATGCTTAGTATCAATTTCCTATGCATTCTACATTGGCTATACCTTATAAAATTAAAATGTGTAAAGTTGGATATGGATACAAGTTTGTTATCCCTTAAATAGGAATGCTTATGATATTATATTTGTTACGAGGGTAAATATCTTGAATTATGTGCTTAAATATAGTTGACAGTGTTATTTAGTGCTTTATTGAAATATCTTAAGATATAAAGAAATTGGGTGTCAAGAATATTGTAATGTTGTTTGAGAATTTAATTGTGATAGTATTTTGCTTTCATATAATTTATGTGACCATAAATTGCTCTATGTTATAGCTGCTAAATTTGTTACATGATATGCTCACCAATAAGCTTAATAAGTGTGATAGCAAAGAAGTAAATCTAGAATTGTAATCCCTAGGTTTCAATGAGCATGGACTTTTAAAGATGCCAAATATTCACTTGTGGTAATATCTGTAAAGTCTCTTCTTGAAGAAATGATTTGGATCCTTAGAAAGGAGATTGATATGTCAAGTGGTCATAATTAAACATGATTTGAATTCTGAACTCTATGATGTGATAATTGTGAGAATATGTGGGTAAGATGTTGTCTTGAATGATTGACTTAACATGCTAATTTCTTATCAAAAACCACATAAATAGATTCAGGACATGAAAATCGATCAGACTCGAAAGTTTCATAAATTATCGGAATGTTTGTGAAAAATTTCAATCACTTGAAAGTTTTCAATGAACAAAAAGAATCCTTAGATGTCTGATTACTAAAAACAACAAAAATAAATAAAATTTATGCCTTTGGTCTTTATATGAATCCTATTATTGAATGAAAAATGTGTTATCCATGAATTCTAGCAATACATGTTGATCTCGTAAATTCTTTTGATTTAGGTCACTGAAAAGTCTATAGGTCTCTAAAAGTTTCTCAATTGCCTGATTCCTAACAAAGTCAAAAAACAATAATATATATGCCATGTTTTCTCCGATAAATGTTATCATTGGGATCATAAATGATTTATTCATGATTTTTGGAGTTATTCACATGATTTTGAGAACTTCTATGTTCTAGGTCACTGAAAATGTCTCTAAGTCCTTGAAAGATGCTTATTTGACTGAATCTTGAAATTTAGAAAAATGAAATACATGTCCTAAACTTCTTTCACACTTTTAAAATCTCGTTATTGATATAAAATTGATCAATCCATGAAATCTGGAAAAGTCTCTATGCTCATAATGTTTGGCTTGAAACATTGAGAATTTTTTTGTGGGAAAAGAAAATTCTTGTGAAGATAATGAAGCTGAAAATCTTTACAAATGCTGCATAACTATGTTCTAAAGAAGATCATCATTCTAAATATGAAAATATTGAATTGAATCATTGATGTAGATGTTGAGCGTCTCTTATGCACTC
Organism: Ceratonia siliqua; assembly: GCA_034509205.1. NCBI lineage: Eukaryota > Viridiplantae > Streptophyta > Magnoliopsida > Fabales > Fabaceae > Ceratonia > Ceratonia siliqua. The sequence goes on from JASKGM010011170.1 coordinate 16,009, forward strand.
ATATTGAAATCTTCTGATCTTGTTGTCTATGTCTATGGAAAAGCTCATGATATGGATCCAATGGTATTAAGAAATGCTGATATGAGGACAATAATTTTTGAAATGTTTGCTATGACATATGGTGTGATTATAACTTATCTTTTGAAAGCTTAATATACTGTCATTTTTATAAAGTATACTTTCTGTCATGACAGTATGTATATGTGGATTGGTTTAATCTTGACATACTTTCTCTCATATGTTGAATTGTTTTGTATTAATATAGAGAGAGAAAAAATAAAAAAGCCATTTTAAAGAGGCATAAAGGATCGGATATGGAAACTCCTGGGAAAACATAAAGTAAGGTAGAGCTTTATAAAAACTTTGATGTGAAATCTTTCAATTAATCCCCATGGAAAAGTATATTGCTTTTGAGCAGTATTTCTGGATCACACTAGTTGGAAGCAAAATTATTTTGGCTATGAAAGTAAAAATTCACACATTTAACTCATGCTATTCTTGGTAAAATGAGCAATGACTACACTATATGTTTTAGAAAAAGACTTTTCTGCATTTGCTCATTAATGAACAGTCTTGAACTCAGTTCATGATTGTAGTTATCTATGAACCTTGATGCATGCACATATGTCTTGCAAAGATACAAATATTTTAGTTTTGATGATGTTTCATATGAAGAGCATTACATGATTCTCTTGGGAAAAATATTTAATCATCTTATTTTGAGATGTGGAACTTGGTGAAAATCATATTTGAAATTCCTTATGCTTGCACTCTCATTTTCTCCTCACAATTCTTTCGATACCAAAATGAAATTTTATGATGCTAGGAAGTTGTATTCCATTCACTTTGTAAAGCAATTGGAATCTATAATGGAATGAAATATTTCACATATGTCTTCTAAAATTCATCACATGCTACTCATCTGCATTCAAGCACATTGTCTTGACTCATTCATTGAATTTTCAAAGATAAGGCTTAAAGTTTATCCTTCTGAAAAGTTTTTGACTCAAATATGTTTAAAATTTCTTGATGTGCTATTATGGAAGTTTAAAGTGAAATTTCAAACTGGTTTGTTTGGAAAATCACATCGTTCCATGTTTCTAGCCTCTTGTTCTAACTTTCTTGGAAACGTGTTTTGGAGAAGGTTTTTTCTGAAATGTTATTTCACCAACATACTTAAAATAAATTATGGTGCTGTAATGAAAGTTTGTGTGCTATTTGGAATTGATTTGCAAAATTTCACTATCTCACAACTTACATTGATAGTGTTGTTAAAAAGGTTTTTCTGTTGATTTCCCATATATGTCACTCTTGAATATCCCTTGTTCTACTGTTGTATTGAATTACTCTGATATCTTATATTTATGGTAATAAAGCAAGCAAGAAAGAAACACTCTAAGCAAAAGCACCTTAGGTGGAAAGAAATTTTAAGCTATGTTTTAGGGGGAGTCCCATGAAATTTTGGTACATAAAACTTAAGAATTTACTACTATATATGCTTCACTTTTGTTGTCTATATGATCTGCACTATTTTGAAAATATTTTAGGAGCACAAAGTTTTGTTGAAGGTCATGTAAGAAATGCCAAAATTTGATAAGGATCATGAAAGGAAGAAATGGAGACATGCTTTACCTTTTTTAGGGGGAATGTAAAAAAATCATATTTCCTTTATGTTTTAATGCTTTCATGTCTATCCAAGCTGCAATAATTGCTTTATTTTATGATAGCATGTTTCAATTTTAAGACTATTTTTTTGTGATATATGGCTGAGATCACTCTAAGATACATGAATTCGTTATCCACATCTTATTTGGTCTTGAAAGTTCAATGCTCTATATGAGTTTATGTTGTAACTTATATTTTGTGGGAGACGATATAGTGTGGAAAATGTCTTGCATCTTTCTAGCTTAAATGTTCTAAGAAACAAGTCTCATGTGAAGAGTTACATAAAAGGATTTCTAAAATACTTTGACAAGTTGACAAGATGGCTTGAACTACATCATAAAGGGGGAGAATTTCTTTACCCTTCTCTATATATTTCTAGTCAGGCTTTGAAATATTATCTTATGAAAAATCAGTGACTTAAAAACTATGCTTCCAATCCTTGTTCTGACATGTAGCAAATAATATTGTTTTATAAATATATTTTTCTATCCTTCAACTCCTATGTCATGTCAAGCATACTTTGGTAATTCCCTTTTGATGATGTCAAAAGGGGGAGAAATAGATATGCAAAACATTTTGGAATGCTCTACATATTATGCAGAGAGGAGATAGATATGCATGCATAAGAAACTCTGTATAAAAGGGGAAACTCTCAACCTTCTTATGTCTTTAAGTTCCACATATGCTTTAATCCTTGTTGGAATTTGAACTTTATTTGAAAATCTCAGGAAAAATGGTTAGAAGCTGTATGAGTAAATATGTTTTGCATATATGAGTTTGTCATCATCAAAAGGGGGGAGATTGTTAGTCCTAAGGTTTCATCAAGGAAGCATTTGGTGTTTTGACAATAAAAAATAATTTTAGAAATTGTTTTTAAGGTCATAAATTTCTAAGATATTCAAATCAAAATTCAAATGAAGTCAAAAAAGAAATTACTACTCAAATTATTTGCTATTTGGGAAATATGAATTTGTGGGAATAGTGAAGGATATTAAAAGGGAGAACTTATCTTGGGAAGCAACAAAGGGGAAGTCAGCATTAAAATAAAGAAGAAAGGAGATCAAACATTAAAACAAAAGAAGAGAAAAAGAAATCTAACGTGCTTCAAGGAAAATATAAGATCAACAACCAAATTAGGGCTTATATGGAAATAGAAGAAAACAAAAAGGGCATTCATGGAAGCTGTGAGCTCCTAATGTGTAAATAAAAGGAACAAGAAAGGCATTCACAAAAATGTGTAAAGAGAGATATAAGGGAAAAGACAAAAAGAAGAGAGGCTCCACCCATGCATTGAATGCAAAGTCAACAAAAGAAGGAAAATGAGGAAAATTGAGAAAGACACTCATGAAGATAAAACAAGGAAAACAAAATGTGAGATATCCAAAGAGGAAAATGTGGAAGACATCCTGCACCAAGTCATAAATGCCAAGTCAACTAATGGAAGATAAAGAAGGAAGCTACAACAAGCAAACTCATCTCAAGAAGGAAAGAAAAATTACAAAGCCAAAAAAACTTCAGCCACATACTCTACAACAAAGTTAACGCTAAGATCAATGGAGTTATCCTAAAACCATCCTGGCAAATCTCAGAAGAGGAAATTATAAAAATAGAAAGAACCATGCCTATGAAAACTACACTGCTTTGACAAAACCAAAGAAGGAAAAGGAGCATATATTGATAACGTGTTTATTGCATGAAAAGAGAAGCAAAATCAAAGAGAGTAATCATTGTACAAAAAAGAAGGAAAAGTCTGAGAAGTTACAGGAGAAGATTTTGAATGACTATATTTCGAATAAAGCTTAAAACGAGAATACAAAGTCATTTGCAAGTACATAGAAGAACAAAAAAGGAAAAAAATTTCAGCTTTTAATAATTTGGAAAATATCTCTATCTATTTGGCTTTTTATATGCGTTTGGGTTGATTCTTTGAGAAAAATTAGAGTGAACTTTGATATGTTAAAACCTACTCTATTGAGAGAGGTCAATATTATTGCTTATATTTTCATTTGTGTAATCATTGATGTTGAACGAGTGAAAATCACTTGTAAAATTGTTGGTGATAGTGAAAAAACCATACTTTTATGGTGAGCAAAGAAAACCATTCGTTGCTAGTGAACGAGTAAAAACTAGTGTTGTAAAATATTGTTAGGTTAGTGAAAAAATCTCTTGGGAGTCAAGGGAGTTGAATGTAGTCCTCACCCATTTTGAGCCTGAACTAGGATAAATTTTTGTGTCTTGATTTCTTTTATCTCCTCTATGTTTCATCTATTTTGTGTATCAGTCCTAATTTTCTTTGATGAAGCTAACTGAAAACATTTAGGCACCTAAAAGGTTTTATGTGATCTGAACCAATTTTTCATTTTTAAATTACTGCTGAATCTTATGGAAAAACGCACTCATTTATTGTGAAAAGAAAGTATATTTTGTTTAGAATATTTATAAATTGACAAGCCCAATTCACCCCATCTTGGTATATTTAACTTTCAATTGTTGGATCGAGTGGTTACTACTAAGCCAAAAGTTATACCTATTAGTCAGGGAACGCTTTTTAATTAACTGTACAAGCCTAAACGCCACGTTTCGACTGACTCGACCCTCACTTAGGCCTTTGCCACAGGACAATTTCTACCACACCTTGGCCAATAATCGCTCCCTCAGCAATTGGTTCTGCTAGGAATCGAACACACAACCTCATCTTTCATACCAATTGTTGGGTTGAGCACTTACCACTAGGCAAAAAGCTATAGCTATTAGTCTTTGTGCAACTTTTTTACTAAACCATACTAGTCCAAGTGTTATAATTTGAATGTAACTTGACCCCACACCTGGGCGTTCGTCACAGGACAATTGCTACCACACCTTGGTCAATACTTTTATTGCTCATGTATATGCCTGTTAATAACATTTGCCTTCTTGATGAGCAACTACAAGATCAAAACAAAAAGCAATTGGCGTTGAGAGATGGTTAAGAAGCTAAGGCAAGCATGGTAGAACTAGAGAAGAAGAATTTGATGACAATGATAGTTCAACTTGAGAAAATTTTTTAAAATCTACTTTTATCTTAAAATGAGTAATTGAAAGCTAATTTTATTTTCTGATCTCTCTCTCCCTCTCTGTAAGTTTTATTTTTTGATCTTTTATATCTCTCTTTTCTAAATAGGACTTTAAAAATAGGGGATTTTGTATTTTTCACCATAATCTTTAGTAGTCATTACAATCTCCCCTAATTTATTAATTATAATACATTACATCCTAAATTATATTAATTTAATTAAATTACCCCTTACCGTTTAATTGAGTATTAAAATTAATGATTTTAATTAATATGAGATAATTATGTAGTTAAAAAAAACTTGATAGAAACAAAATAATAATGAATTTATTATATATATAAAATGACACAAATGTCCTAAAAACAAAACAAAACAAAAAATTAATAAATCAAGGTTTGGTCTTTGATCCAGCCAATCCCAAGCTTCTAGCAATGTGTTGTTTCCCATCTTGGCTTCTAATATGAGATAGTTATGTAATTAAAAATTAAAATAAATGCTATACCTTCTTCAAAATTTTTATTTTATCCTTCCCCCTCTCCCTCTCCCTGCCCCTCTCCATTTTCACTCTATCTCTCTGTCTTTCAAGGTGATTTCAGGAATAAGGACGAGGAAAAGTGAAGACAAAAGTTGCAGTTATTCAAATATTTATTTTTCATGCTTATTATATCAGTACTACTTGCTTAACGAAATTAACTTGGTTTTATGTTTTGATTGAACTCTATTTCTTCTGGTTTAGTGATGTATTCAAGACGAAACTAGATAATTGATTTATCAAGATTCCACGTTAATTTCGTTAAGCGAGATTATTGGTGGGAAGATTCCATCTCCAATAGCCATGCAAGTCCCCATAAAGAGGAATGCGCAGAATGTATTTTATTTCCACGAAATTTTCATTTTGCTTTTGTAGGGGTTTAATCTTTTTTTAATCTCTTTATTATACAGTGGAATGATGTAAGTGAGAGAAGATGAGTGTTGATGATGACTAAAAAAATCTTTTGTGAAATGTGTGAGAATTAATTTTTTTGATAGTCAATTTGAATTATTTTTTGTTAGTTAGACATGGAGTCACAATTTGTTTTTATTAATACTCTATTTGTATGTATTCTAAATATTCTAAATGAGAGGTATGTATAAGATCAATAAAATAGGACGTTGGAGTATTTTAATATAAAAGAAAGTAATTTTATGAAATTGATTACTATAAAAGAAAGATAAACAAGTTTATGCATAAAGAAGAGAAATAAGTCCAAAAATTCTAAAACAATATCTTTATAATTACATATTTATAATTGTGTAAAATTATGTTATTTCTCTTAACAATTTTAATGCCATCGCAATTTTTTTCATGTTCGTAAAAGCGACGTCTGTAACGTAAACATTTGAAGTCTATGAATGTTTTAAATTAGTGGAAGGTTAACTGTGATCTATGGGTTTCCATAAGCAATTACTTGAACCTGGAATTGGAGATGGAAGGTTAGGTGAAGAAAATAAATGTCGGGTGTTTAATAAACCGTTAACCAAAAGCCATTACTTCATTCGGCAGTAGCTTGTACTTTTCTATCGATTCTAGGGAGTAACCCAAACGTTCAGTTCAGTCCCTGCAGCTTGTTCGAGCTCAGCAATGGCTGCAAAAGTTCATCAGGGTGATGATGACGACCATTCTAATTCTGTGAAGCCTATCCACTTTTTCAAGATCATACTCACTCAAAGCCTTCGTGATGGAAAGCTAGTAAAGCATCCTTTTCTCTTCTTACATTTACTCGAGTCTCCTTCTGTAAAAGTTAACATCTTTATGAAATTTGTCTTACAAATTAACTAGAGGGCTTGCTTCACAGAGGATTCCTACAAAGTTTGTGAAGAAATATGGAGAAGGCTTATCGAACTCAGTATTTCTTAAGCTTCCAAGTGGGAAACCGTATCCAAGCTCCGTGGCTAATCTGCGGAATGGAAAGTGGACTTGGCAAAACGTGATGGTGAAATCTGGTTTCAAAAGGGTTGGAAAGAATTTGCAGAATATCACTCCTTGGACAGTGGCCATTTATTGGTTTTCAGATATGAGAGAGTTTCCCATTTTCAGGTACTTATCTTTGATAAGAGTGCCTCAGAAATAGACTACCCGTTTAATAAAATAGGAGGTAAAAAGTCCAGGGATGATCAAGAGTCTGAAGTTCCAGATATTGAATTTTCGGAAGATAGTCAACCATGTCAAAAAAGAAAGGATAGCTCATCAATAGCACTTCAACAACGTAAAATGAGAAGAACGAATGGAGGTGAAAACGTTGAGAATACCACCAATCCACAAGAGGAAGCTTTGCATCATACCAACAGAAAATGCAAAGGTATGCAGTCGTGTTTTCTGGTTTCATATTAGATAAAACTTCTGAAACGCTCCTACAAATGTATATGTTATGAGAAAAGGAAACAGGAGGGGGATTGAATTTGGTTACTTAAAAGTCAAAACTTTAAAATCTTCAAACACAATTTGGTGGTTTTTAAACTTAAAAACGCTGCAGAACACCATCGCAACACACTTTAATCAGACAAACAGATATAAGAACATATGCTGCAGAAAATTAAAGGAGATAAGGTAGACAGAACCAGACAAATTTATAGAGGTTCAGTCTTAAAACTAAGCTTACATCCTCTCCTCTGCTTACGAGTTTTTCCATTATACTTCAATGTTTACAAGTATCAAGCTATGTCCAATTGCAACACAACTTCAAGTTGCACTTTTGTGACCAAAAACCATCTAAGAAACTTTCCCTGTTTTTTATCAACAAAAAAAATTCAGAGTACCTTAACCTCAAACAAGACAAGAAAGCTCCGCCAGTCCTTCTATCTTCTAGGAAGAAAACTCTCATTACTATGGAAATCTAAGGGCGGAGGATAGAATGTGGTGGAAAAGGACGAAGTAGAGTAAAAAAAGATTTAAAATCATTGTTTGTATGTGTTTTCATTAATGGGGCGGAGTGGGTAAGGATGGGTTCCATAGACCCCTCCCAACACACTCCATTAATGATCATTAAACAATGGAGTAGTTAATCTACTTCTCGCTCCATTACATCCCTTTCCACTCCATTAATAATTACTTCATTCTACTCTCTTCAAAACTCCCAAACAAGATCTAAAGATATATTAGCTCAACTAAAGTGATTTAATGCTCCAATAAATACACAACAGTGAAAGACCCTCTCTAGGGTTTGGTTGGTGAAGAAACAATGAATCCAATTGAATGCAAGTGTTAATCCCTGAGATTGAAAGGTTGGAAGACAACAGTTATACTGGGCATTAAATAGCATTGCTGACATGGATTAGTACTTCCTTGGCATTTACGTCGAAACGATCGTTGTTCTTGGTGCTCGTTCACTATAGGAATCTGGATAGAGGTTTTACTATACTCAAATGTCCCAGCTTCAACACACTTTAAGTTTTTGACTTCAAAATCACCTAAAAGTACTTTTAAACCGTCCAAATCTTTTCCAAATCATTAGAAACATTCATCCCAGCAAGAATATCTCAATAATAACTTGTTTTTCTCCAAACCAAATAATTAAGGTATTGGGTAGCCATCTTAAAACCATAATATATTCCCTTAGATATTGTTACAAAGCAAACAACATCTGCACATAATAAGCTCAATTGCACTTTTGTACTTGTCCCATTTGACTTTCTAGATGCTAGCCTAAGATGTGTTTAACGATTTTGTAGCACAGATATAATACAGCAACATATTAGCTTACGTAAACATATTTTTATGCTTGAACTAATGCTTAGCATGAGGATTATCAAGATTTGTGGATCTTCGATATAACATGTTGGTTTACATAAAAGTATTTATTTGTTTTAACTACGAGGAAAAGGGAAGGTAATGATTCGAAAAAAGGAGAGAAGAGGGAGGGAATGGAAAGTTATATTAATAATGATTTTCCTTTCCTTTGAATATTAAAGTCAATAAGGAAAAGAAAAACATAATTATAAATATTTTTATATTTTATTAAAAATATTAATTATTAAGATTTATTTTCTCAGCATTGAAATTTTAAAAATACCAAAATCTCAAAGAATCCTTAATTCTCTTCCCTTCCTTATAATCAAAATCTCCCAAACAATAGAAAGATTTAAGCACTATTTTGAGACCCAGACGTTTCAACTATTAAATATATTTACTAACTAATAATTATATTATATATTAATATATATTTAAATTATGCGACTTTATGTGATCTAATACTAAGAAATATGAATGAAAATTTTCAACTATTAAATATATTGTAATTTTATTTTTGTTTCGGTACACATAATTAAACTTTTTAAGACACATTAATATATCATAATTATATATGCATATAAATGTAAAAATATATTAAATTTTATATGTATATATATCTATATGATATATTTTTATATGTATTATTAAAACAACTAACATTTTTCATATAATTATGACGTCATCTTGGTTGACTCATGACCCAACAACTGGTCAGGGTCATAGTTTGAGCTGGTTTCTAAAACATTAGATCTAAGTCTAGCCTACTCTTCCCTTCTCTTTTCCTACGTTATTTTTCTTAATCCAAAATAAGTATTTAAAAAAGTATCAATAATGATAAAACCATATCTTTTTCTATCAAGACTTTTGCTATCTTAGTATAGCACGCAAAAAATTTATATATACACAAGTTCTAAAGGTTTTCTTTTTGAGACATGTATGTATAGAAAATTATTACCTCCTTTTAGAACGCAAGTCTTTCCGGAGAAAGAAAAACAAAGTAATTGTTTAATTTCTTTCTTTTGAATTTTGGATGGGAGTCATCAGGAAAATTAATAAAGAAACAAAATCTTAACTCTCTAGTTGGCGGAAGGCATTTGCCAAGGACAATAACCCTTGAAAGTCGATGTTTGTGTCTTTGGGTTCAATTGTAGAACTGAATATATCTTCCAGGTTTTCATATTTGGTAGCTTTTAACTGTCCAAACTCTCTCCCTTAACTTAAGGTAGAATTCGTCATATACAAGTTTGACAGGTTCATCAAGATACTTGTTAGAGTACAATGTTCTTTCTTGTTCTTGATGAGACAGGTAAGTTAAATCAGCTAACTCAAGAAAAGAGCTCCCTTGACCTACAAACTGAAAGGCTATGTGTAAGTAACATTGGAGCTTATGAAGACGCTGGCAAATTCAGCTCAGAGCATTCTTCTTTCGGAGTGATCATGAAATTAACCCATATAAGAAAGTTCGGCATGGTATGCTCTCAAACAAAATACTCATATTACAAGTATTATGCTTGTAAACACTGATTCTGGGGGTAAATGCCTCTTATGCAGCGTTTGCCAAGAGACTTTCTAAACGGGAAAATAAAATCTGGTGTACAAGTTGCTACGCTGCAGGTTGGGAATAGATCATGGAGGATTAATTTAATCTATTACCCAAAATATTCCGGAGCTTATATTTCTGCAGGTTGGAAAGCATTCGTGAGGGATAATGCTTTGGAAGTAGAAGATGTTTGCCTTTTCGAGGTGCTTAACAGTTGTGACATTGTGATGAAAGTTTCCATTTTCAAGCACTCCTCGGTTTAAGCCATAACTGGGTCGTCATCAATGTGGTTTTGTGGTTTAATTTCCAAAGCACTGTTTGGGCCTTTGTAATTCGTGAGTCGTGAGTCTCGTGACCTTGTTCATATAACTTCCCTTGATGCAAAATGGTAATTGTAGTCTCTTTTATTCTCTAGGGTCTTATGTGATATATAGCTTTCGCTCTATTAAAATATTCTTGTTTTATTTGTAATTAAAAAGTGTGGGTAAATCATCATTTTAATTGTTTTAGTAGTTAATGACGATTGAAATAGGACAAGAAGCCTATTTTGGAAAGATTCGTAACTTTTTAATTTAGTTATTTAATGATTTTCTTATAATCTAATTTCTTAATGTGTATTTTTGTCTTTTAAAAGCATTCTGAATATATTTTTTTAAATTTAATATTTAAAAATATATAAAAATATACATTGAAATATCAAATTGAAAAACAAATTAATAAACAACAAATATAAAAAATTAAAAAAATTTTGAAAATGAAAATAGTAATTTATTTAATATTTTATTAAAATTAATTATAAAGAGAGAGTGACAAGCCAAATCTAGCATATGATGGAGACTTATCTTGAACCACTAACTCTTGAATTCAAATTATATGCAAATTATGATGTCATTAGGATAACAAATTATACGTTTAGTGAGAAAACAAGTTTTCACGTAAGATGAGTAAACAATAAGAGAACAAAAAATAAATAAAGAGTTAGAAGTTGAATAGACAACAAAAACAAATATTTTAGTCTTTTAAAATTATAGTTAAACTACCTATTAATTAAGATATTTTTTAATTAAAATAATTTTTTATGTAAGAAATATAGGCTTATAAATATATTCTTAGGGCACTAGTTAACAAGCCCCTATTTTCAATTATCAAAACCAATTGGTATTTATAAACTAAGTCCATCATTCTTAGGATGGTATATGATTGATCATGAGGTGAATATAATTATTTTCTATAATTGATTGTGATTAGGAGTGACAATCTTATGTTTGGTAAATTTACCAAAATACTTTTTGAAAATTATTCTTTTTATTTAATATTTAATATTTATATTATTAAATATGTCAATTAAAGTCAACCAACCATTCGATCCTAAGGTTAATACCTACAGTTCTTTTAAAAAAATTTTATTCGTATGGACCATTAAAAAGCAAGCCCAACATAGTACTTTTGGGCCTTGGGTTGGCCCCATGAGTTTCCCAAAGGACTTACCTTACATTTTACACAAAAAAGTATAGTAAATATTAAAAGAGAATTCTCATATGATAAAAAAGTGTCCATCTAACATTAATATATATGTAAATTTATAATACAAAAATTAAATTGAGCCTAGCAAGAAAAGCTTGTCTTAACTCATTATTATTTTTTCTTTTAATTTTTATTTGGCTTTTGACCAACTTTTTTTTGTTTGGCTCGACCGAGTTCGATTCTAGGACTGAATAAGATGAGGCTAAAATATAATTTTTAAGGACAAGATATCATTTTATCGACTTGACCCTATAATTTGAACGAGTTTACATGATTGGTCTTCCAAGCTTGGCCAATTTGATAGTTATCAATACTTGATTTTATCCAGGTGGTTTTTGAAATACTTAAAATACAAAAAGAAGACAAATATAAATCAAACACAAAAATATAAAATATAAAACTATAAAATGATATTAGTATTTTAGTTGTTCAAAAAATAAAAAAGAATAATCCAAAAAGATTTAAAAAAATTAAATTAAAAATAAGAAGAAGAAAATACTCAAAATGCTTTCTTTCGTGGCCCAAATTCAGCTCTCCTTCTCTCTTTGTTTTCTTTCTTCTCAAAGCCCACGTCTCACAGTTTTTGATAAGAAAAAAACTCAAGGAATGATCAAAATGGGAAGTTAAGATACTTTATACTCACTTATTCTAAGAAGGAAACTTATAAGTTAACGGTATAAAATTCATTTAAGACCATCCCATCAATAAAGAATCAACATCCTGCAAAAATTGTAGTATCCTTGAAGGAGAATGGTTAATATTAATGCATAAACAAGGTTGTCCTTAACCATTCAGATGAAGTTAGTCCTACCAAAGCAAGATTATTTAGGAGTAACAAACAGATAGATATGCAGGTAAAGAAAGTTTTAGATGTGAATGACAAAGCGGGAGTTAGAATGAACAAAAGTTTCCATTCTATTGTTATCCAAGCATGAGGATATGAGAATTTAAATTTTGTTAAGAGAGATTGTAGGAATTATATTGTGAAAGAAAGATGTGCAATTGGTAAGGATGGTGATGGTCAAGCAATGAAGAGTTATTTTGCTATGATGCAATAACAAAATACCAACTTTTCGTACGACATTAATTTGGATGATGAATTTCGTGTTAAAAATGTACTTCGGCAAATGCAAGGAGTAGATCTACTTATGAAGCATTTGCAGATGTGATAACCTTTGATACGACTTATCTTACGAATAAATATGACATGCCATTTGCTATATTTGTTAGTGTTAATCATCATGGCCAATCAGTGCTGCTTAGATGTGACTTATTATCTTGTGAGGATACTGAGACTTTCGGATGATTGTTTAAGTCTTGGTTATGTTGCATGAATGGCAATCCACCAAAAACAATTGTGACTGATCAAGATAAGGTTATGTAAAATGCAATTGGAATAGTATTTCAAGATATTCAACAACGATGGTGCTTGTGGCATATTATGAAAAAATTGCTACAAAAATTGGGTGGTTATGCACAATCTAAGTCAATCAACTACTACTTGCAAAGTGTAGTTTATGACACATTCACTGAAGAAGAATCTGAAGTAAAGTGGACAAAGTTAATTGAATATTTTGACTTACTTAATAATCAATAGTTGGGTGGCTTGCATGAAGATCGAAGTATATAGGTTCCCGCATCTTTGAAAAATTATTTTTGGGCTGGAATGTCCACTACTCAATGCAGTGAGAGCATTCATATATTCTTTGATGGATATATAAACCATTCTACTAGTCTACAACAATTTATCAATTAATATGACAATGCACTCCTAAATAAGGCAAAAAAGAATTATGGTCATTCAATAGTATGCTTCATTGTTGTACAAAATCTCCTATTTAGAAACAATTTCAAGGGTGCTACACTCATGCAAAGCTTGAGGAGGTGCAACCTGAATTTAGAGATAAAACATATTGTACTACATCACTTCTATGTGTAGATGGTTCAATTTATACTTACAAAGTTTTTGAAGACAAAGTGATTGTTGACAAAGTAAGGGAAGTGGAATTTGGTATAGTATTTGATAGTGATAGTAATAATGTGAGTTGTAAATGTGTCGTGTTTGAATTTAGAGGTATTATGTGTAGACATTCACTTTCTGTGCTTGGTTGTGAAAGAGTAAAATAATTGCTTTCAAAATATATTTTGTAAAGATTGAGCAAAAATGTAAAGAGAGGACATACATATATCAAGAGTAGTTATGATACGAAGCAGTTGAAGCCACAAATCTAAAGATTTCAATACTTTATGCAAGGAATTTAATGAAATTGCTGAACTTGCTACTGAATTTATTGCCGAGTATGAGGATGTTAATGATTTTCTCCCAAACAACTTGGGACAACTAAAACATAGAGTGAAAAATATCGTTTGTTCCATGAAGGCTAACCCTATTGAATTTGTTGCCACACGACATGAAAAGGAAATAAATTACATTGACAATTCAACTATAACAAATCCACTTTGTGGTCCAAAACATATGTGTCACAAAGGTCGTCCCACTTCAAAGAGGAAAGTATCAACAAGAGAGAAGTCTGTAAAAATTTGCAAACAAAGAAAAAAGAATAAGGAAGTTACTCAGAGACCTTGTAATGATCGAGGTTAGCAACCTGTGTCTTTTGTTTATTTTTCTTAATATATTACAGGTTGTGTTATGCAAGCATTTTTAAATGTTTACTAATTACTTCTCTTATCTTACATAGGTTTGTAATATCAGTCCACTTAGTCAAAATGATAGAAACAACTTGAGTTTTGGATCCTCTTTGACATTTAAAAATATAATGGTGATATATCTACTAATAAATTTCCTATGATTTGTGTATTTAGAGCTAGTGAAAATTCTAATAATGAATGTACAAGTAGTTTTCTTCAAAATTTTGATAACTTTAGATAATGATTTATGAATTCTTTTTAATAGCTATCAGATGTTGGTAGGACCATTACTTAGATGAGGTTAGAAATAATGGCAACATGAATACACTTTGGTGATGAACAATCTTCAATTTTTGTTCAAATCTTTTGTTCAATGAGGTTGCATTGCAAAGCAAATATCTAATCTATGTTAAAAAAAATTCTTAGTATATGCATGTACTTTGTTATCTGTAGGGCACTCAAACTGTAGTGATTCATAAGGTGGCCGTGGATGATTTCTCCCAGAACCCCATTTTAAAAAAATCATGTATATCTACGATGGATGATTTCTCCCAGAACCCATTTAACTTTACAAAGTGGCGCAGCCATTTGAAGATGTTCACATACAACTTCTTATTTATTTGACATTTTACAGGGAACGAAGCATAAAAGTAGAAAGTTCTTTGTTGTGGGATCAAAAGGGTTTTCCAAGATTGACTAAATACAAAGTTTTATACTTTCCACCATTCATTCTTTTTTTGTATAAACTATAATGTTCCTGGTTCTTGTTTTCACTAAATTCAAATGATCATAGTTTTGGGTCAAGTTAATTATTTTTTTGTTGTCGTTAGGTTAAGTTTAGTAATAGAAAATTATTCAATATTTAATTAAGGCACAGGTTTGGATGCTAAATAAATAGTAGTGCTTACCAATATTTAACCAAATTCAAATGATCATACAGTATGATGACCTTTCCCAAATTTCCTTATTTCAACATTCCGTACAAATCAGGAGTCATAATATATGAGTGAAATTTTTAGCAATTATTAACGAATTTTTTGTGAAATAACAAAAATTATTTATTTACAAATTCATATTTTAAGACGTGATTTAATGAAAAAAAATTTGCCACAAATTTAATTTTTGTATTAACGTTAAATGGATCAAGTTTCTAAATAGAAACCTCAAATTCAAGTTATATTAACTCTTTCATCTAAATAAAAGAAAATGTTATAATAAGACTTGATAACTGCATAATTGAATAATATAATTAACACTCCAAGCATATATATGAGTTGTGTTTTATTACATTTGAAGCAGATTAATTGAGTTTTCTTTATTGTTTTCAAAATAGATGAATTGGAAGTAATGCAAGGAAAAGAAAGAGAAATTCTAAGTCTAAAGTAACAAAGATGTAGCATCAGAAAAACATGAGGAAAATATGAAAACCAAGTTAGAGAGCATGGCACCGTGGCCCCCATCATAGCGCGCCGCGACTCCCAAAAGGAAACAGACAACTAAGTTAGAGAATTCGGCGCCGCGGCGCCCATAGTCCAGAGCCGCAGCGCTGTGGCTAAATTTTAGGATATTTGATTTGCAACACCCGAGCTGTAGCGCTATAACCTAAGGCTGCGACGCCAAGAGGGCTGAGTCATTTAAATAGGCTGAAAAAAATAAATAAGGGGACTTTTTCCCTAGAGATAGAAGAACGGAGGGGGAGAGGCGTTTTGACAGAGGAACTTCGTGGCTGGAGAAGTAAAGAGATAGGAACAAAGGCTCCATAGTTTTTCTTCTTTCCTCTTTATTATCTATGCTATTATTAATTCTGATTTATTTTCCTCTTCTGAATATGTTGAGTATAACTCCAGTAATGGAGTAGCTTTTATCTAAGATTGCAAATTGAACCCACATGTGATCTAGTTTTGATTGATTCTCAATAAAGTTGTATTTTTATTCTCAATTACTTCCTCTCTTTTATGCTTATTGCAAGTAATCTATAGGCCATAGGTTAATTTAGGGAACCCTAGATTTACTGAAAAGAAGAAATTGGGGTTCTGCCATAAAGAAGGGAATGTGTGATCATTCAGCGGAAGCAGTGAGATTGTATAGGATAGGAATATACCTATGCAACACATATGGTTGTTAAATAGAGATTTGAACTTAATGAGCCACTTGATTAGAATTGCTTATAGGAATATAGGGTGAAGTTAATTAAGGGTAACTCCATTTAATCTCGGAAGAGATAATTGGTTAGTTAAGAACCTGACTGGTAATTGAGGTAATTCGCTAACTATATTGGGGAGAAAAGTGAAGCTGGTGAAATGTGGGGGAAATTTGTAGTCCTAGCCTTTGCAAAGTCATTATCTTACATCTCTAGTTATTTGATATTGGTCTCTAGAATTGCTTTTAATTTATTTAATCAATTTGAACTACTATAAGAATTGGTTTGATTAAGATTAAAAAAAATAAAATTTAGAAGTTAACAAATTAGTAAAGATTCTTTGTGGGAACGATAATTTTACTCATTCTATATTACTTGTCACGATAGTGTACACTTACGTTTGCATAGTTATAAAATCGCGAACAAGACTTCTCATTATATGTCAACAATACTCAAATTGTTCATATGATTTTTTTAATTCAATATGTAGTCAAATTATTTATATTTTTAAGTAAAAATATTTTCAATTAAGAATTTAATAATACTTAATAGTTTGTTTGTTTTTAAATTCTTATTAGCAATTAAATGTATGAACTTGGAGTCTTAAATAATTCTTTATTTAAATGTTTGGTGTTTTTTCTTGAATAATTGTGTTATTATTGAAATCATTTTATTTATCATTATTATTATTAATTTTTTTACAAAAAAAATTTATAGAATTATAATTAGGGCTAGCCTAATGGTTCAATGAACAGATATAAAGTTGGGTTAGGCTAACAATATACTAATTCAAATATGCTCTCTGGCCCGACGGGCTGGATTGGACTGGGTCAACTTATTGACAAATTTACGAAAGAAAGAAATTGAGAGGGAAAGATGGCTAGGGTTCAAAGGGAAGAGAAAAGAAAGATAAGGGTGGGTCACGGGTCGGGTTCATGGCTGGGCTAGGCTTGATTGATTACTGGGTTGGATCAAAATTTAGATAAAGGAATTGGACTGGGTATTTAAGTGGGCTGTGAAGTGTGTGGGTAGTGAACCATTGGAGATAACTGGCTAAAGGACCTAAGTGTGTACTATATTGGTCTTCAAATGGAATTGGGCTGGATGGACGACTTTGAGTGGGCGCTAATGGCTGATGGAGATTGGGCAAGAGCCGACACGCATCCTTTGTTTCCTTGTTTCATTTTTAATTTCTTTTTTCAAATGAAACTACAATGTAATTCCTCCTATCTGTTATTTTTTTGGTTTTATACTTTTATATTTTTGTATTTGATTTTGTCTTTTTAATTTTTATGTTTTCTTTTGATTTATATTTTTTTAATGCTTTTTGTATTTTTGTTCTTAAAAAGAAAATCTGAATAAAATAGGATATTTAGGATGTACTTGCATTTACATTATATTTTTGCAAACAGTAATATGGTTAAGATCGAATTTAAAGAAAAAGTCAGAAACATAAGAATTGACAATTGAGGTTCAGTCAAATCAGATGATGTGGGTAAAAAAAGGGTGACTATATAGATGTATTGGCTATAAAAATACAAGAGCAAATGTCAAACAAAAAATGCCAAAAACGTACAAGTCACTCGAAGAAATACAGAAGTTTACATACTTGACTGATTCCTTCCAACTTAATTGATCCAAAGTCCTAACTGTCACAACGTGACGGACAAAATTAGGTGTTTACACTAACAGAGTCATCATTAAAAAGTAAAAACTCATAGGGTTTCTTCAACTACCCTTGAACCTAATCAAACACGCAGAAAGAGTACAAGATGACGTGAAATAAATGATCTTTTTTCATTATTATTTGCCAAAGAAAAATTTGTGGTTGTTGAGAGACAAATGAGGGAGGCTGCTGTTGCTTATACACAGGAAATCGTGGGTATTTAACACCTAACTCGTAGAATTACTTGAACTTAATTTTAAAAAATCAGACTTCAATTTTATATTTATGTATAAGTGTTTGATTGAGAAAAAAGTATTTGAATCCATTTATAAAATTGAAATGAGTTTGAGCTTAAAATTAATTTGCAAACTGACTCATAGCTAAGATTCAATTTGTATACATATATATTCTAAAATATAAAATTTTATTTATTTTTTTAAAAATAACACATGTATAAATTTTTAATTAAATCTGTTGAGAAAATATATTGATTAAAATAATTTTAATGAGTCAACTATATTTTCAAGTCAAAAATATTAAGTATTAAGTATTTTTTAATTAAACAAGTTGCAATGTATAAGAAATAAGCAAACTGCGTATTAGAAAAAATATTTTTGTCTAACAAAAGGTATTGTAACAAACTGATAAACAATTTATACGTATGAGATGGCAAAAGAGATTAGATAGATAGATAAGAAAATTAATGAGTTCTGAAAATTTGTTTTTGAAAGCAACAGCTCCTCTATAAACTTTTTTGAAAAAGTCAAAATAGATAATTTGTTTTATTTAAAAAGGCAACTCTTGAAAATACAAGCTTCTGCCACTTAAATCTATTCATGCAGCCTGCAAAACAAGAAGATAATATATATGCAAAGGATAAGCCATGCAAGTTGATCTAAAAACTACATAAAAATTTGAAAAATAGAAGCATGAGATCATCAAAGATAAAAATCAAACAAACATGAGAGTTGATGCTGTAAAATCAAGAAGAAATATAGCTAATTAGCTAGATGAAGTACAATCATCAACTCAATGGATAGATGAATGATTTTCGAGTATAAAAGCAACCTTAAGTAAAGTGGAAAGAATAAGTTTTCACAAGCAAAATTTCAAAGAGTTATACTATGTTGCAAACTCTTCTTCATCGAGCTTCACATGAGATAATATCTTGAGGGTGCTTTAGAGTTTATTGATTCATTTCAAAACTCCTTCAAGGTTTGCTAGGTTATTTGTGAGAACATTTAGTGAGGTTAACTTGGTTTGGTTGTAAAAAGCCAAGTACTTAAGCCTGTTGTGAGTTTGCTAGGAACTAGTGAGAAAAACCTAGTGGTTAAAAGGTTACTTTGTGAGAAGTGCAAAACATCTAAGTGCTTGAACCTTTGAGTGAGTTTGGCTAAGATTTTGGGAAAAAATTAGTGGAAAAGTAGGTTAGGATCTTGGTTGTAAAAGCTGTGTTTGACTTATTTCTGTAATTTGTGATTACTTATAGTAAAATTCCCTTACTTTGTGCTTGAGGAATGGACGTAGGATCTTATTTTTGGTGGATCTGAACCACTATACCTCATAGTGTAACTTTCTCTTATCCTTTATCCCCTTAGTATTTTTTACTTACTAACAGTTTCTTAAACAAGGTTGATCAACATTTCTTATTTCTTAAAAGATCAATCCTTGAATAAGTTTTCTTTTAATCATTGATCTTACAATCCCTGTGTTTAAGTTTTAACAATATATTTTCAAGAAAATTAGTTAAACGAATATTTCTATATTAATAAAGACTTTTACAATGATTTAAAAAGGAGCAACTCAGTCCTTCTGGTTTCTCAAATAAGAAATTCTTTTTACTTGCTCGAAAATATTTCAAGAATTTACAGAACCCAATTCAACCCCCATTCTTAAGTTCTTGACCTCATTTTGCACTAATAAAATCTAATATGGTTTAGGCTTGGTTTTGATTTATATTGGTGTCAGTAAAGCTCACCTCTCACACACATATAGTTTAGTCTATCCATTTTTTAGTTCTAATTAAATCATCCATTTTCTTAACGCAACTTGCATTTAATAGTTTAAAATTTTAAGTTTAGTAATGTGATAGGTCTCTTTAAAAATTAAAGCTTTCAGGTTGATTAGTTAGTAAAATTTTAACCATACTAATATAAAAGTAGGTGACAAATAAGTAAACCTTAAATATAATTTGAAAAAAGCATACAACAAATATTGGTAAGCCCATTCTACATGCAATAGCTGAAGACTTTGAAATAATTAAGATTTTCTATGGTGACGTGAGTTAAGTTGACCATTTCTTCTGTTCACATGAGAAAATTTTATATAAACTTAATTTATTAATTTACTATCAAATATAGTCATGTGTATATTTTAATTACTTTTTTATAGGTTTCTCTTTTGATACTTATATGTGATTATTTTTATTTGACTTGGTCTATCAAAAATATTAGAGAACCATTTCGTCCTTCTTCAAGACAGTCCTCTCCCTCCAGAGTAATTTCTACTGAAATTCTTTGATCTAAGAAAACCAAATTTATGAAGTTGTCTTTAATTCTTTTTTTCTCTGTTTCCCTTTTAACAGAAAACATTAGGGACGAATACAGGACTTCCCCAAGAAAACAAGAATTGCAAAAAATATGCCGAGTTGTGGAATACATTTATTAGACTGGCTCCGCATTCATTTTGTCTTCTCCAAGACTCATCTTCATCTGGGGTAATCTCTGCTGATCTGAACATATTCTCAACAAATTTATGTTGCATCTGACTCATCTTCTTCTCCCCCTAATGATATTCGTCAGGTTTAGTTTTAAGCCACAGCTTAGTGGAGTATGCAACCGTGAGCCTTCTGATGGACTACCTCGAAGATACGTGGGAACAACCTAGTCTACGAGTATCTGCTATGGTTGTGAATTTGCTAGATGGCGTATCAGCTGTATTAGTAGTTGTTGTTACACACATATCAGAAGCCTATACAGGTCGCTTCAATATGATTATCAGCCTGTTTGAATCTTCTTTAAGGAAAAAAAAAGTTATTTTTTTCATCCCACATCACCGTACGCCTACACCAATCCACACCCTTTTTTTTAATTGTTTTCTGATCTGACGTGGCATCCAACAATTCCCACATTTCATTACCACATTTCATTGCCCGCTCATTCGCACATTTCAGACCTTCGGCTCCCTGTCTCACTGCTCACAACTTTCCCTCCCACTAGCTGGCCATTCCCGCCCCCACA
>JASKGM010011185.1:0-77702 GCA_034509205.1 Ceratonia siliqua
ATATATATATATATATATATATATATAGAGAGAGAGAGAGAGAGAGAGAGAGAGAGAGAGAGAGAGAGAGAGAGAGACTTTATTCGTAGCTACTCACTTGGTTAAGTACACCTCAGGCTAATTATGTGTTTTATAATGTCGTTTTATGAACAAATTTGTAAATGATAGGTTTACGTTTTTAAAAATATTATATTTTAGAACACGATATCTTATGATAATTATTTTTACTTTTAGTATATCAAACAATTTTTAAATAATACTTTACAATGATACTATCGGAAAAAAATTTCATACTACACTTTTATGAAATAAGTATATCTACATACACTTGAAATTAACTTTCGCTATATGATATTTTGGTTTTTGTAATAAGCATAGTAATAGATATTAATTTTATGATAAAAGTCTAAAATTTTTCATTTTTAGTAATATGAAATATTTGATAAGAATTACAATGATATGTTGATAAAAAGTCACAATTTCAAACTCTCAAACTAATAATTTTTATAAAAAAATTTTAAATGTTTAATTTAATACATAAAAGTTAAAATATAAATTGGATAAAGTACTTAGCTGTATATCATTGATTTTTTTTTACATTTAATATAAAAATATATTAAAATTCAGTAAAGAACAAGATTAAAAATAAATTAGTAAATTACCATAAAAAAGATTAAAAATAAATTGACTAAGTAAAAAATAGAAAAGAAGCTACAATAATAAAGGTGAAGATAAAGTAAAAACAAAAGTGCAACTCCGTTATGTAACTTTCTATATAATCCAGACGGGACCAAAAAACATATTAAAACTGGATGGTTAACTTTATAATTAAGTCCAACTAGTATGTGATGTGCTTTGTTGATCCCACTTTCTAATGTAATTTTTTTATTGAGTCAACTAAGTAGAGTTTTGGTGCCCAACATTGAAGACGGGCACCATAGAATTGACCATCAAATGCTAAATTTCTCATGTTATCTCTCTCTTTTCCAAACTAATTAATTTCTTAAAAATAAGAGAGAGATCACAGTCCACGCTATACTGTTGTTGGCAAAATTAAATTTTTTTGTCTGATAATTTTTAATTTTATCCTAAATATTATTTTTTCTCATTTTTGTCTTTGACATTTTATAAAATTTTCATTTGCTTGAGTTCTGCCCAAACACATGTTATGATAAAAAATAAGAGTAATATAACTTTTAGTTCTTACAGTTTCATTCAACTTTTATTTTAATTTTTATATTTTAATTTTGTTCAATTAATTCTTTATGATTTTAATAACTTTTTACTTTAATTTCTACCTTCAATTATTTATTTAACGCCATTAAAAAGATTATTGACGTAATCAAAATTAATTTAGGGGGAGTACTTCCCTACCACCCTCTTAATTGGAGGCAGGGAAACTTTTTTATTTTTATTTTTAATTTTTTTGATATTTTTTTTTATTTTTTAACATTAGTTAATTATTTGTTATGTTATATATTTTGTTAAGAATATTTTAAAATGTTTTTATTTTTTTAAAAAAATTTTAACTTATAAATTAATAATAAAAAAATTATAGATGAATAATATAAGAAATTTAAAAAATTTTCATAAAATATATGATATAAGAAATAATTAATTAATATTAAAAAATAATTAATAAAACAAAAAAATGTGTGGTGTAGGATAGCCACTCCCTTAATCTATGAGGCATGCCTACTTGTATTATTACGTGACACATCATCAAGGCCAAACTCATTCTACAAGGTATTTTCTTCTAACAATGCAACCTATTTTCTCTCTCTTCTGCAACGTATTTTCTTCCGTCAATTGAACCCTGTAAGAGAGTGTTATGAGAGTGGGCCATTTTGCAGCCTATCTCCTAGCTGCAAAATGGTATCTTCCACAAATCAACAAAACAATACTAATTAAGTTATTAGGTCTTGATATGTTATTTTATATTACTGTTATGAAATCATTTTCTTCTTTATGGAGAAATTCCTACATCAGAAATTTCTAACAAATTACTTTTTAAACTTTGCTAAAGTTGGATCAATCAAGCTCTTAAAAGTAAAGAAAACTAAGGTTTGGTTAATGGTTGGTTGGTTGCCCCTCATGTTTGAACTTGTAAAGAAGCAGGAAAAAGAAAAAAGAGATTTTGTTATTGGGCATTGGAAGGTTGATTGTTTATGTTGGTTCTGCCTATACGTGGCATTGCCTTCATTTAAATATTATATATTTATTCATAATTAATAAATTTTACTTATATTTAACAAATAAGTTTATAATTAGCCCATAAATTATAATTCAAATAAAGGGGGAGCTTAAATCTCCACTCTTCTATTTATCAATAGAAAAAACAAAAAAATTTAACCAAGAATTTGTACATAAAAAAAGTTTAGTATCTACGTGGGAAAATAAGAAGAGCAAAAGCTGGGCATGGATTTGATGTCTAATTGCCTTTAACCTCTGCTACACTGATAATATAAGTGTGGCCAACTTTCTTCCTCATAGAGGTTGCCTAATTGGCTGCATCCACACCATTTCTAATCACCACCACTTTATCTTTGTCTTCTCCCTCTAACCCCACAAAATCCACACCTAAATTGCCATTACAGAACTTCACTAAGCTTCAAAATAAAAAAATAGAGCTTCAAATAAAAAAAACAGAGGAGGTGGGGATAAATAAATGGTTCACTTTCACTCACCATTTGTTGAAGCAGCAACCTTGAGAGCCTTCATTATGCACTTATGGCAATTCATTTGCACCTTCATCGCTTTATTTTAATTCCCATATGAACAATCTTCTTTTGAATCTGTAAAGAGCAGCTCCCCTTTAATATACACAAATGGTACTCACTCTTAGAATAGCACACTACTGTCTTCGAAAGCTCCTCTTTACAGGGACATTACTCAAATAATGGTTGTTTTCCACGCTCACGCCATACGGCCATCTTGAAGCTCCAATTGACAGACAAAAGAAAGAAAATGGGTCACAGATGAGAGAGAATGGGTTTGACCTGACGATGATGTGTCAAACACCAATACATGCAGGCATGCCAGGTAAATTAAATTTGGCCATGTCAGCAATTATTTTATCAACATTAAATAAATAATTGATATCAGGTATCAAAATAAAAATTATTAAAACAGTAAGAATTCAATTGAATGAAATTAAATTATAAGAATTAAAATAAAAGTAATACTAAGAAATAATATTTAAGATAAAAATAACACTTAGCCCAAACATAAAATACAAAACATTATATGATTTTGATGCATTTATACTAATATTTATGTGTAGTTAGACCATCAAATTAAATTTGTTACTATCATTCTTATATTATCATTATAAATTTTTTTTTACGTATAGTAAATAATTCAAGTTTCAAAATTTTTAATTTTTTTTTTTTTAAGAGTAGTTTGAAAGACACTAGTAACAATCTATGTGTGCACACCAATTAACGCTAAAGAAAAATATGTATTTAAAATAAAATTGAAACTTGAGCCACTAATAAGAGGCAAAAAAGTTTATTTTTGCCTCAGCACAAAGTTAAATTAAAAGGAGAGCATGTGTCATATACAAGGGAGAAATTCTTGAGTGAACTTGTTCTACGTATTTTTTATAGACCAAATCAATTATGAATTAAACATAAATTTGTTAGAGCTAATGCTCAATAAACCTCACCTCTCACATATTTATATACTTATTCATAATTAATCTAATTTATAAAAAACACGTACACGAAATTTATCAAGAATTTTTTTAAAGATGTGTTTTGAAGGAGCGGGTTGCTAATTGGCTATCTATCATGTCTTAAATTCTGCAAGGAAATGTCCGAAACATCATAACAAATAATTAAAGCTCTCAAAATTTTCAAGTGGGAGCTGTTAAGCTGCAAATACTTCATGGAGTTGACTTCTTCAGCTTTAAATTTCGAAGGAAAAAGAAAGGAAAATTCAAAATGAATAACCACATTGTAATCTAAAATAGAAAAAGTTCAAAGCTCGTGCTGAAATTATTTCTTTCTTTTTCTCTTATATAATTTCTTCTTTTTCCAATATGCATTATAATCTTACATCACTTAATATTTAATAAGTACTGAGACCAGAGCACTCTTTCTTGGCCACAACTAGCATTGATCACGTTAAAAATGAAATATTGCATCCGTAAATGGTCTCATTTGAAAAGATTCCTGAACTCATTGAAGATTCTTAGAGCTCTTAATTCACCAGTCCTCATATCCCTCAGTCTTCTCCGCAGTATCTGCAATTAGTATTAAAAGAAAACAGTATTAGTAATAATATCTATTTGATTCTAAGAGCGGAGTATGCCATTTCTGTTGTGTGAAAGTTCAATAAAAGGGGTCATGTTAACTCAATAAAAGGGGTCATCTTCATTTTATGGGTCCAATGTATAAAAAATACACGCTTGATAGCATTCAATTATTGTATATACATCCCATCAACGTTGTCTTATGTTCTAAGTTCACTACTTGGCCACTTTCCAGTTGTATGATGATCACAATATGCAACAGAATTGAAGATACAATTATTTGTGCTGATGGAGTACTTTCATTGATTATTCGGGAATTGAAGAACCGAGATTCGTAGTTCTTACATCAAACAAGCAGTGTGAGTGGTTTGAGAGAAACAAGAGAAGCATTTTAATTTATAAGCTATTATCTGTGCTTACTTTGAACAACCAATGAAGTTAACTGGATTAAGATCAGTACTAAGAAAGGATTTTATTATTAGCATGCATTCACAAGTTAACAGAATGTGCTTTATATTCTTACGTATTGAGCACGGAATAGTATTCTTTGTTCGCTAGTACACAAGTCCACAGCAAGCTGTTTCAGAAAGAGTCTTCGGTTGAGTTGTTTTGGAGAAGTCACGTCCAAATCTAGTGATCCACTTTCCTGCCAGAATCATATAAGCACTTCATCAGATATTATATGAAACTTGTGAATTACATTGTTGATAAGCCAAGAAGGCTAAGATTAACTCGTAGAAGTTGATAAATTAAGGTTTTCCAAAGCTATAAACACTGTAAGAAAACTGACGTCAAAGCTCCTTAATAAAAGTTTACTTGCCTGTAAAAACTTCTTGTACTTTGATATGCTTGATTCACAGCTGTCTAGTATAAATTGTAATGCTTGCTCTTCTATTTCAGGATATCTTAAATCTTTCTTGGTGATTGTTTTATTTGATGCTGCAGCAGCCATCTGCTAAAAGAGTCACTCAATGGGTTAAATGACATCCACAAATTGGTTCAGAAAGATAGCAAAAGTCAGACCTCTTCAAATTGCCCTCTCATGCTTGAAGGGCTCACAGCTAAATAAGCATATGCCATTAACTCCAATGGCCAACCAGTAACTTTTATAGGGAAACACTGAGATCTGATAAAAATAAAAAATAATTAGTTAGTAAAAAGTTCAATTAAAAACATATAATAGAAGGATATCTCAAAAGTAAATGAGGAAAAAAAATTATATATCCTATCTGAAGATTCCAACTTATCATGACCCGTGAAATAAGGCATGCATCAACTGTCATGATCATGATGCTAGCTTTATCAGTTAATTAATAAAGTCTGCCCTAAAAATAATTTCTCCAAAACATTTGTATAATATAATTATTTCAAAGCATGGACACTTCTACAAAGTGGCATAGTACCTTATCTCCTGAAAATCAATAATATAATTATTTATGATATTTTCCACAGTTCAGAGGAAAGATAATTTGGAAATGTCTCTGGAGTAGCGCAGGGATAAGGGACAACAAACCCAATTGGTTTGCTGATTCGCAAACGCAAGATTTGGCTCAATCTGGAGAAATTTCCAGATTTTTCACTGTCCAATGAACAGTAACAGTGTCAAAAGCAATTCTCAGAAATGAATAAGCTGAACTGAATAATTCTATTAAGCCAGTCAGAATATTACACACTGAGACAGCAAATATCTCTAAGGAAAATTACAGAAATACCCCTAAAGACATCAGCCAACACTAATAATAAAATACAGTCACAGCAATACAATAGACAAACAGAATACATAAATACAGAAGCATAAAGCACTAAAATTACTACATAAACACCCATTTCTTTGGCTATCAAATTGATCAAGAAATACCCCTAAAGACATCAGCCAATACTAATAATAAAATACAGTCACAGCAATACAATAGACAAACAGAATACATAAATACAGCAGCATAAAGCACTAAAATTACTACATAAAAACCCATTTCTTTGGCTATCAAATTGATCAAGAAATACCCCTAAAGACATCAGCCAATACTAATGATAAAATACAGTCACAGCAATACAATAGACAAACAGAATACATAAATACAGCAGCATAAAGGACTAAAATTACTACATAAACACCCATTTCTTTGTTTTTTTCTGGCTATCAAATTGATCAAGAAAGTTCAATGCAACTTGTTCCACATCAGTCCTTCCCTCTTGTGAAAAACTCACCCTCGAGTTATCAGAATATAGTGGTTTCTCATGATCAAAGTACTCAAATAAATCCGCCACATTGAAAGTTTTAGAGATGCCAAATTCTTCAGATAAATCAACAACATAAGCATTGGCATTTATCTACTTGAGAATCTTGTAAGAGCCATATTTCTTGGGTGCTAGCTTGCTATAGGTGCCCGCAGGGAATCTCTCCTTCCTCAGGAATACCATAACTGAATCACCCTCTTGAAATTTTTTATATTTTCTACGTTTATCAGCAGCTGCCTTATATTTCTGGTTGGTAATCTCAAGCTTCTGGTTTGACTGCTTCTTGGACTCTCCAATCACCTCTTCTGCTACGTGCTAGGCGCTAGGCCGCCACACTTCTTCCAAAAATATCAAGCAATTTAACCAGATCTAATGCATGTTGAGGTGGCTTGGTGTAAACTATAGAAAATGGAGATTGGCCTGTAGCCTTGTGAGGTGCATTGTTATAGGCAAATTCAGCTTGGGGAAGAGCATGGTCCCAAGCTTTAGGTTTATCTCCACAAATGCTTCGGATCATGTTCCCAAGTCTTGTTAACAACTTTTGTTTGCCCATCAGTTTGAGGATGAGTGATACTGTTGAAATTCAAGGAAGTATCAAACATCTTCCATAGTGTGAGCCAAAAATGACTTAAGAACCTAGAGTCCCTATCTGAAGTAATAGTTTTGGGAACTTCATGCAACCTCACAATTTCCCTAAAAAATAATCTGGCAATATGAGAGGCATTTAAGTCTTCTTGCAAGGAATAAAATGGGCCATTTTTTAGAAACGATCCACCACCACCATCACAGAATCCACTCCTCTTTGGGTTCTTGGCAACCCCAGAATAAAATCCATGGAGAGATCTTCCAAAATATCATTGGGAATAGGTAAAGGAGTGTAAAGACTTGTATTCTGAGTGTGACCTTTAGAGGTTTGACAAGCATAGCATTTCTTAACATAATTGCCTACATCTCTCTTCAATTGAGGCTAATAATATTTCTCTTCCAACATTGCAATAGTCTTTTCTCTCCCCAAGTGACCACTGAGACCACCTCTATGTATGTCTCTAAGAAGTTTCTCCCACAAAGATATTCTAGGAATACACAACCTGTTACCATGAAATAAATACACATCACAGATATGGAATTTTCCTGCAGGTTGCTTAGAAATACACTTCTTCCACAACACAGAGAAATCATGATCATCTTCATACAAATCTCTTAAGTATTCAAAGCCAACGATCTCTTGTTGCCAAGTCATCAACAAAGTGGCTTTTCTACTCAAAGCATCTGCAACTCTATTACTAGTGCCTACTTTATGCTACAGAACAAAAGTAAATTTATGTAAAAAGGTAGACCACCTAGTGTAAACACCTGATTTTGTCTGGGTAAATTTGACATTTATGGGAAATAGCAAAAAAAATTATTATTAAGAAAAGTTAGAAACAATAAAAAAAGTAATAATAATAAAAAATTAATAATAATAATAAAAATAATAATAATAATAAGAAAAGATATAATATTTGACAAAAAGAATGAAATATCTGAAAATTGAAAAAACAAAAAATATATATAAGAAATTTCATATAAAAAAAATTACCAAAAAAAAAACCCATAATCCTTAACCCATTTTATTTAACCCACACTTCAACCCAACACCATTAGCCCAGACTATTTAGCAGCCCATAACCCGGTCCATTTACCTCCTTCCTTGACCCAATTGGCCCCCTCATTCGCAATCCCCTCTACTGCTCGGGCAGTTCCAGATTCTGCGGTTGCTTCCTCATCTCCTCATCGTTCACAATGACCCGAAGCTTCCTTCAACATCCACCAGATTCACGCACGTCGTGTGATTTCTGGAAGCTCCTCGGTTCTTCGTCCATAACTCCCCTGCCAGCTCTTTGCCGTTGTCTTTAGCGAAAATATCTTCGGTCATTGATGGTGAAAAGCCTTTTCAGAGGGCTAGTTTCCTTGGGTTACCTCCTGCGGCCGATTTCGTGGACTTTCGGGGATAGCTTTTGCTCCACTCAACTTCCAGCTCACCATTGAAGTAGGCAGACGATAGGTATAGGGGTTTTCTTTTGGGTAGAACGAGTGTAGGATTAGGGGTTTGCATTCAGCTTCTCCAGTTATAAATACTGGAACTGGAATCATGAGAAGGGGCAAGAAAAACAAGAAGAGAAACTTAGAAAGGAAATCAGAGGAGCAAACTAAAATTTGGAGCAGAAACCATCGAGAAAAACAGAAAAGAGAAGAACCAGCACTTGGAAATCTGGAAAAGAGAGCTTGGAAGAAAGGGAGTTCATAAGGATTTTTTTTTCAATTTCGCCTAATACTTGTGACATCAGAAATAAGCCCTTTCCTCTGGTTCCAAAGGCCAGTTTTTTGTTTTTTTCAGAGGATTCCAATTATCCTCCTAATTAATTGGTGGCGACTCTATTTTTCTTAAAATCTCTATATTTCGGCCATCCGTCACGTTGTGACACCTAGCATGCATATTACTCATATGCCTCTAAGAGTTGAGAAACTTCAAAGCTTGATGGTCAGTATAAAGGACAAACTCCATTTGGATTAAATAATGTTCCCAATATTTCAAGGCCCTTAATATAGCATAAGATTCTTGGTCATAAGTAGACCATTTCTTTTGCACATCATTCAACTTTTCACTAAAATATGAAATTGGCCTTCCTTCTTGAGATAAAACAGCTCCAATGCTTATGCTGTGCATCACATTCAACTTCAAAAACCTTTTCAAATGATGGTAAAGCTAACACAGGAGCATTGCACAATTTAGTTTTTATAAGTTGAAAATTGTCTTCTTGCTTCTTTCCCCATGCAAATTGACCCTTCTTCAAACAATCAATTATGGGAGCAACTATTGAGCTGAAATTTTTAATAAACCTCCGATAAAAAGTAGCCAATCCATGAAAACTCCTCACTTCAGTAATGGATCTAGGCGATAGCCACTCTTTAATTACTTTCACCTTATCCTCATCTACATGGAACCCCTTGGCCGCTTATCACATAGCCTAAAAACAAAACACTAGAGGTCATGAACTATCTTGCAAAGCCAATAACACTTCTCTAAGATGGAATAAGTGGTCATCGTCACATTTACTGTATATGAGAATATCATCGAAATAAACAACTACAAACTTCCCAATAAATGGTTTGGGAACTTGGTTTATGAGTCTCATGAAGGTGCTAGGAACATTGGAGAGACCGAAGGGCATGACAAGCCAGTTAAATAACTCCACCTGTCCTGAATGCGGTCTTCCACTCATCACCAAGCCTAATCCTGATATGATAGTAGCCACTTCTCAGATCAATTTTGGAAAACACCCTGGAACCTTCAAGTATATCAAGCATATCATCCTACTGCAGTATAGGAAATCTATACTTCACAGTTATCCTGTTAGTAGCTCTGTTAACAATGCATATCCTCCAAGTCCCATCCTTCTTCAATAATTCTTCCACTTGAGTCTTCAATATTTCACTTTCCTTGGGACTCATCCCATAATGAGGGAGATTAGGGAGGCTAGCACTAGGAACAAAGTCTATTTGATGCTGAATCTCTAACAGAAGGTAATTGATTAGGCAACTCCTCATAAAGTAATTCTGAAAAATTCTTCAACATATGCTCCACTTTTTCAGGTATTGCTTGGCTGGTTTCCCTGAGATAGCCTTGGGTAGGGACTTAACTAACACCACATGAACTTCTCTAGACTCCTTAGCTGCTTCTTCAAATTCCCTTTCAGATTGGGCAATGGTCAAGAAGGACTTCCCCTCAACTTTGGAAGCTTTGGGTCTTGCATTCTCATGTTTAAAAGGGACCATTGCAATGTTATGTTCTCTCCACTGAAATAAACAAACATTGTCCCTTCCCTTATATGTGATACTAACATCATACTGCCATGGCCTCCCTAACAACAAATGGGTGGCATCCATGTCAATAACATCACATAATATTTCATCCGTGTAGTACTTCCTAATGGAAATGGGAACTTTACAAATTTGGCTCACTTTCTCACTCGAACCCTTCTTTACCCAACCAATCAAGTAAGAGGATGGATGAGGTTCAGTAGGTAAACCCAACTATTCCACTAACCTCCTGGATATAAAATTATCACAGCTCCCAATATCAACAATAACATTACAGATTTTTCCATTAATGCTACACAATGATTGGAAAATACTATGCCTCTGAGAAGGCTCTTCTCTGTTTTGGGAATAAAGGACTCTGCACAATTAAGTTAACCCGTTCTCCATCATAATCCTCCTCCCCAACAGCATTATACACTTCATCATCGTACTCCAATTGTTCTCCATCATTCTCTGGCTCTACATCTTCTTCGTGCTCCATTAAATTAACTAGCTTCCTATAAGGACAATCATTAGATTTGTGCCCCGGTTGCCTACACCTATAACACTTCATTATAGATGATTTAAAATCAGGGTTAACCCCTTGGAGGATCCCTGATTGAAGGACTTACTTCCTTGCATCCCTCTACCTTCGCCACTACTAGTAACTCCCTCAGGGGTCTCTATCTTCTTGGGAGAGGGGTTAAGAGCACTAAATTGAGGTACCTTACCCTTCCTAGAGCCATAGCTACTATCATCCCATTTGCTCCTAGAGTAAGTTTGCATATTTCCCCTCTTATCCATCCATTCGGCCTTCAAAGCCATATTACAAGCCTCATCTACATTCCACAAGGTTTAAAGGTTGATTTTCTCCCTTATCTCATCTTTCAATCCCTCCAAATATCTTCCAACCTTCTGGGAGTCTGTTTCACTCAAATTATTCTGCAAAGAAAACCTATTAAACTCAGCAATGTAGTCCATTACAGACTTACTACCTTGGTCACACTCTTGATACATATGGAATAAATGTTGTTGGTAATTAGGGGGTAAAAATCTTCCCATCAATTTTTGTTTCATCCTCCTCCAACTCCTTATAGGTGCTTTCCCCTGTCGTCTTCTATCTTGTTGCAGCTGATCCCACCAAACAGCAACTCCACTTTTAAGTTTATAAGCTATGCACTTCACCATCTTTTCTTCAGGCACTTCCATGACTTCAAAGAACCTCTCCACTTCAAATATCCAATCTAGAAACTCTTCAATATGGAGATTACCACTAAAGGAAAGCAAGTCAGCTTTGATTTTGTAATCTTCAGGTCTCTTCTCATGTTGTTGATCTTTGTAATACTCCTATTATTCTGCCCATATTAGAATAAATCTTCAGGTTCAGAATTTGACATTCCTTTAGTTGAAAATGGCCTATTTCGGAACTGATTGCCATTATTCCCTCCTCTCCTAGCTTGCTCTCAAATCAATTTACTGCAGCCACACTGAAGTTTTGCACCCCTTTGTCACCATTTCTTGGATTTTCGGCTCCTGTAGTAGCTACATTGAAGTTTCGACCCTCTATTTCTTGGATTTTCGACCCCTGTAGTAGCTGTTCCAGCATGCGTCAACCCTTGGACCCTCAACCCAGCCATCAATTCTCTGATTTTGGTCCATTGCTGTCTTTGTTCTGCCATGTTCTTCTCCATCGCACACCTCTGGCCTTTTATAGTAGCCCACAACGCTGCTTCTCCTGCAGTAGCACTTGGACGTCCTTGTTCTTCTCCACTGGCCATGAACTTAGGCAATTTTCCCTAGCTCTGATACCACTTGGAGTAGCGCAGGGATAAGGGACAACAAACCCAACTGATTTGCTGACTTGCAAATGCAAGATTTGGCTCAATCGGGAGAAATTTCCAGATTTTCACTGTTCAATGAACAGTAACAGTGTCAAAGGCAATTCTCAGAAGTGAATAAGCTGAACTGAATAATTCTATTAAGCCAGTCAGAATATTACATACTGAGACAGCAAATATCTCTAAGGAAAATTACAGAAATACCCCTAAAGACATCAGCCAATACTAATAATAAAATACAGTCATAGCAATACAATAGACAAACAGAATACATAAATACAGCAGCATAAAGCACTAAAATTACTGCATAAACACCCCTTTGTTTTTTTCTAGCTATCAAATTGATCAAGAAAGTTCAATGCAATTTGTTCCACGTCAGTCTCCAAGGTTATGGGTGAAACTATCATATACACTTAAAAATGCATGTTAACATGATGAATGTTGTGGGCATTTTCCTGTGCTTGGTATGAATTGAAAAAAAAAATCACAACAATAGACATAAATTTCATCCTTATAGGTATGCTTATGAATTTTCAGGGACTCACGCTGACAGTCCATTCTTCTTCAAGAGTTTTAACTTCTCCTCATAGCATTTATCAGATTTCTTGAGTGACAGTGACAACTCAACTGAATCACTAGGGTTAGTGCCTTCCTTTGGAACAAACCCATAAGATAGCAGAAGCTCTCCATTAGATTTCTTGCCATATGAAATAAACACCTGGATAGAGTGATGCAAGCAATCAATCACATGATCTCTAGATTTAAGTAAAACTATTATAGCTGAGCTATATGGTGAAGAATATCACTATCAAGCACAGCTTCAGTCAATTAATACCTCATCTTTCTGAGGAAGTATTACAGACTTAATCTGTTTACCTATAACTATAATATAATGCCCTTTGGCATGGTCCAAGGAATAGTTAGGAACTTATTTACTTTCATTGGATGGATATTATGAAGGTTCTTGAGTCAATCTAAATTAATAAATTCCAATCTTTCAATATATGTTTACCTGCTCACCTGGTTGGTAGGGACGATCTGTGGTAAAGACAATTCCCTTTGATGACTTATCATAGTCCAAAAATGTTTCCACCTAGACCAGTGAAAATGCCACTAATTAGAGTTAAACTTTCTGAAGCAACATATATTGGCTATCTTCTTTGGAACAGACCAAATCATACATCACAACTATGATTCAGCATATCTGCCCAGGGAACCAAGGCAAACTTTCCATCCATTGAGGGTAATCGAACCTGCATAGTACGAAGAGGATAAATTTTTATATTCTTACAATCATTTGTCTTCAGTCTTCACACATAAAAAAGACAAAAGTAAGTCTCAGGAAATTAATTGATCAGATAGAGAATACAGAAGTAAAAAGGAGACTAATAAAAGAGAAAAAAAAAACGGAGAAACCTAAATAAGTCAGGTATACACCAAACTTTGCAAGTAAAGTTATTTATTCTCCCCTCAATACCTTAAGAAATTACTATTTTGAGAAATAATATCTTTGGTCCTGTCTTATTTCAGCATATATTGTTAAGTCCTGGAGTCAAACTCTCTTTCAAAATCAGGTATGACTTCATATTACATTACAGCTTGTTAATCGAAGCAATATAGACAATATGTAAAACCCTCTCAGTATTCAGCCTTGTTAGTTGCAGAAGAGGCAGAAGACACAATAAGATTATGTTACAACTACTAGGGTTGACTCACCAAGCGAGAGAAAAGAATACCAAATGACCATTTGAAGGTCTCGATGTTGAACACCTGTGAATTGTACAAATAACAGAATGAGATAATTACTATCTTACACAAACTAAACATTTGGAATTGGAATAACATAATAGTTTAATAGAAGTATGTGTTTAAGAAAAGGACAAACAATTTTCTCTTGGGAATGTCCAAAGCTAAATGAGCTAGTTGCTATCAAGTACAATTTCTTTTTTGGTTATAACTAGGCTGTGTAGGATAACTGAACTGTATCAGCATAAAAACTAAAGCAGAGAAAGACAACAAGACGAAGTTAATAAACCAGATGCATCATTATTTCTGATATCAAGGAGAAAAAAAGAAAAGGATGATAATCAAATGATTACCAGCTTAAGCTTGCTTGCAAGTCTGAAAAATGAGAGATGGGCATTGTCTTTTTTCATGTCAAAATGTGACTAACTAATAAATAGTTGTCCAATGAGGGACTAAATTATCTCAACATTATGAATAGAACAATTTTAAACTAGTAATAAGCAACAAAAGGACTTCAACCACTATTTTAGGTTCACTGTTCCAGTCAACCAAAATCCCAACAGAGCACTTATGTCTGGCAATTCATTTTAAATTCCAGCAAAAGTCAGAGTTTGTCATCTAATGTGAAATAGTTACCTCTTCAGGGAATAAATCAGGATACTTCGAAAATATTCGGAGCCTCAAATCCTTGTATCTGTAGAAGAAAGGGGAAGTATATAAATTGTTAGCAAGGCAAAGAATTATTTACTCAAGAAAAAACAATAAACTAAGAATGGAACAGAAAAATGAACAGGGGAGAAAGATGTGGAAAAACACATGATACAACAATCAGTTCGTACGTTCCAATAACATTATTAATCCTTTCAATTGCTCTCTCCCTAATCTGTGAAGCTTCCAAATAGCGATCTAGTTCTGCTCGTGACCTGAAAAGAGATAGGGAAATAGTAGGGGAGGAATTTCAAAGAGAAGACCCTTTCCATCACTTATGGAAAGAAAAATAATAAAATATGCTCTTGCTTTCTTTGGAACATAATTAAGACAGAAAGAAAACTAAGAAATGAAAAATGAGAGGAATGAAATTTGAAAAAGAAAATGTAAAATTACAAATTCACCCCCAACATTTTATTAATATGATCTTTTGAGAAGAGTAATTTTGTACTTTACCAATACTAAATGATCATGTTTCACTACATTTTTGCAGAGATTCATATTGGTCGAAATAAGGTAAATTGGTAAAATAGGCTCGTCATTTCATTTCTCCCATATTCAACCCCCTAACTTTAATTCCTCACTCATTCATTTTCATTCCTGCCATCCTTTCTAACAAGCTCTCAAAATATTTCTTCAAGAGAACCATTCATAAAGCACATAATTTACCAGTAAAGAAGTGAATAGGGTTGCCGAGGTAAGGCTGATATATAACTGCTCCATCTTGAAGATTTCATGAGACTTGCTTCACTAATGAGGTAAGTTGCAAGCAATGGCCAATCTGGCACTGAATTCCTTTTTAACACTTCACCAGCTTCTGTGCAGCTCCACTCCTACTAACCAAAACACAGACACACACACCCAAACAGAAGCATAAGCACCTAATGCACATGCACATGCCGAACCAACAAATTATAATCACAAGTTTTTAATAAGTTAAAAGAAGTACCCATTTCCAATATTAGTAAACAGCACTTGAGAGACTCTAAATAACAAAATGACAATTAATGAAAATTAATATGATTCTTCTTCAAATAATGCTCACGTTCTAATCCTATATACTATTAGTTTCTGATGTATATCAATTTCAAAGGCAATCTGTTTCCTGCTTCTACAAGGCCAAAATCAGTTCCACATATTTTTCTTCCATTATTTCTTCTTATATATTTCGTTTTCATTTATCTACATATTTTGGAAACAAAGTGAGGCAAAGGGGAAGAAGAAAGCCTTACAGAATTTGCAGAGATGGCTAGTGGGGGAGGCACAAACAGTAACTTCTCTCCCTTCCTTATATTCTTCAAGGCAACAAGTCCTCTCTCCCCTACTTCCACTCTTTCTATGGCCATCTTCTGGGGTGGAAGGCCTGACTCAGACAACCATCTTTGCAAAGCTGATGCATTTTCTAAAGAATCAATCTCACAGCCCCAAGGTATAGTTTCCGTCACAGCGGTTTTGGTGGCATCACTCGCAGAAACTGAACAATGAATTTGGTGCTTGCGTGAAATAGTTAGATGACGCTGAACCACACGGATTTTCTGGGTTGGATAGAAATTGGGAATAAGCGTGGTGGTGTATAGGATTCTTGAAGCTTCAGCCATGGCTGTGAATGGGGTACCTTATCTGCAAAAGCCTGCGGACGATCGCTAAAGAATTATGGTAGTTCGAGCCGTTGTAATACGCCATGTGGGCCAGAGTTCATCATTAGCGGGAAGGGTAAGCAAACGACGCCGTTTCAGTTCTGCAGTTTAAGTCCTATCAAATTTTATAAAAATTAATTCTCATAAATTTGATAAATTTTTTTTAACTAATTCGTTTATAGTGAGATAATATAAATAAGATAAAATAATTAATTAAAAAATATTTTTATATAATTTATGAATATTTTTATAAAAATAACATTTCTCATCCTCTAAGTACATAAATGCTGACCAAAGCTAGTCTCACAGCTTTTTTCACTAGCAAATATTCATTTGTCACTTACCGTTGGCGGATATTTTATTGTTTTAGGCACTTAAAAATTATTATTTAAAATTTAAATATAAATGTAAGAAATTTTTTATACAAACACTTAAAAATTTATATTTTAAAATAATGTTCCTTTTGTGTCTGCAATTGTTCCTTGATACGTGAGAATTTCGAAAATCATGATTTGCAGAACTCTTAATTGGTTTGATTCAATCCGTTTATGTATATAAAAAAAATTCATATATTTAATTTATTTGAAATGAAAAAATAAAATCGAATTAAATTATATAAAAAGTAGTCTGTAATTATTTAGCAACTCTTCACTATCTCTCTTTATTAATTTTAAAATATAAACTATTATTATAATTATATTTAATGTATTTATAATTACAATTAATAACTTTTTATTTAAAATTACTAATTTAAGTATAATTAAAATAAAAAGAATAATACACTAATGATTAATTAAGACTTATTTAATAAAAAAATTTTAATTTTTAAAAACAACAAATTTAAATATTTAATTAAAGAAATTAATATTTAAAATAATAATAAAATATTATAAAGATATATATATATATATATATATATATATATATATATATATATGTAATAATCAGTTTTTCAATTTTTACTTAAAAGAAACTATATCTCATCGAATTTAACTAATTTTGATTAATTTTTTATTCTTAGATTTGATCGGATCTTTGAACTGATTTATTGGGAAAAGACCAGCTTCGTGTTCGTGGGAAGGTAGATGGTGGGGAGGAACTGTCTCAATTTTGCTGGTGTTGTGTGTGGGTACGCTCATTTACTTTGTTTTCTTTCTCTCTCCAAATCAGATAACTGTATATTAAATCTTATTTATGTCTTTAATGCTATTTTTACAAATAAATTTTTGTTTTGGAGCAGATGTTTTATATGATAGAGTAGAGTGACGAACGCCTCACTGATTCTTTCTTTGTTTTTCAATGTTATGTTACTATACATTATTGTGCTGCAATAAAGTACTAAGATGTTTTGGGTTAAATTATTTATAAAGTATTAAGATGTTTTGGGTTAAATTATTTTTGGCTTAGTTATATTTTTAGTCCACTTAATTTTATTTTAAGTTAAATAATTTAGTTTCATAACTTTTTATACTGCTGGTTTAAGTTATCATTCAAAATGTTAACGGAGGTGGTTAGGGGCAAAGGGTAGTTCGAGGACTCTAGTTTTGAAAATTTGTTAATATAATGTGATACTCAGTATTTAAATATAAAAATATAATTTAGTCTCCCTAAATTTAAAAAGAATTATTTTTAGAGAAGACTTTTATGTCTTTAATTAAAATCTTTTAGTCTCTTTCATAACAAAAAAAATTATGTTATAATGAATATTAAATTATTGTAAATTTAATGTTATTCTTATGTTTAAAATAAATAGTATTTGCTTTATGTATATATATATATATATATATATATTTTTTTTTTTTTTAATTTTTTATACTTTTATTTTTATATATTTAAGTTTTTGGTTTTTAATTTTTTATAACTTTTTTGTTGAGAAAAAAAAATTCTTTAACCCCTCCAATAAGAACACCCTAACTCCGCCATTGGAGGTAGTCACCATTGTTGTCACATTAACATAGGTAAGTATACATGAATCATCACATCATATTACACGTGTTATTTACGTACAATCTTTCTTCTAAAATATGCAACTCACAAAGTTGAAACGGTAATATTACTTACTTTTTTAGGAAAAAGATTGTATGTAAATAGTACATGTAATATGATGTGGCGGTTTAAGTATACTTGTGTGTGCCTATGTGACAACAACAATGACCACTTCAATTATCAACGTTAAATTTTGAATACTAATTTAGCTAGGAGGCCAATATTGAAATATTTTAAAATTTTGAGGGATTAAATTGCTTAACTTAAAATTAAGAAAATTAAATTGTTACAATTGATAAATTAAAACGATCAAAAGTGTAATCAAACCATTATTTTTTAAAAAAATTGATAATATAAACTATATTTTTAAAATAATATTCAACTTAATTATGTATATATCGATTTGTCCTTAACACCAATTTAATAAGAGATAAAGATATTTAGATAAATTTATATTCATATTTTATAAAAAAGTCAAATATTTTAAAAACATAAAAAATAGTTACAATACTAAACTATAATTTGAAAAATTATATATATACATTTAAAGTACAATGAAATTGTAACATAATCATCATAAAATAAAATATATCACCTAATAATATTTAATTTAAAAAATGTTAGTACTTTTTCCTTGTCCGATACTTTTAACCCGTGACTGCTTAAAATATAATGAATTACATTTGAAATTTGGTAATTTCAGTGTGAATAATATACTCACCTCATTGGCCAAAAAACACTACTCTGCATATAAGATACTAGTATCTAAATTGCCAGTTCAAATTTTAATTTTAAATGTTTTTTCATTGGAGGTTTTATTTTTTATTCTATTACATGATATATTATTGCTTATTTTAGAAGTTTTCAATGGACTTCTTCCGTGTTAGAAACATGTGTTTTAAATAAAAGTTAAAATTTTACTAAAAAAATAAACATTTAACATTTAAATGTAATTATGTAAATATAATTTTAAATATATCACATATGATTACAAAAATATAAAATAATTTTGCACATATAAAATCATGAAAAAGAACATACAAAATCACTTTTTATATAATGTCAAATAGAAAAACACTTATTATAAAATTATAAAAACTTAAAAAAAATTAAAATATGTAATATAAGTTTGTTAATATTTATTAAAAAACTAACTAAATAAAATTTTAATTTTAAAATTATTGCATAATATTTTAGCAAATAAATGTGTTTAGATAAAAAAATTATTACAAGTGTGTTTAGACAAAAAAAATATTGCATAAACACAAGGTAAATTTGTCAGAAAATTTTATGTCAACTGTAAGCCAGTTTCAAATTCCGTAGTCTCAGTATAGACGCAAATAACATTTAACGAAACAATAATAATCGGACTATTTCGTTGGCTAAATTTATTATTTCTTACTTCATTCTCTTATTTACATCTTAACCCATTACGTTCTAAAGGAATTTTCAGCAACGTAAATGTAATAACTTACATCAACCTATCTAGATAAGATATATATGCCCAACGTTTTGTTTAAAGGGGCATGCAATGAATTGAGAATCTGAGATCGACAATAAAATATAATTAGTAGAAATATATTCAAGACCCAAAAACCAAAGTAACATTTTTTGTGAAACAAAAGCAGCAGCACAGTTTCCTCTCCCTATTACATATTGTACACAATTCTCAACCGAACTATGGAAGTATACCACGCCATAGAATTCATCTCTAACAAATTGCCATTTCCAGAAACAATCCATAACTTTTAAGAGGGAAAAACGATGGAGTTCACAGAAGGGGATAACGAGCCATGATTTAGGCAATCCTTAATAATGACGACCACATACCAGGGTCGGTAGAGAGAAGCTGGAAAAAGAGCTCAATACTGCATTTATCCATAAACATTAAGGGGGAGAAACAATAGATTTTTATGACTACCGAGTTTTGCAGGTTCTCAGCACGAAGCACAAGGGAGGTAAGTTCGTGAAACATTACTGTTTTAAAAGCGGCCCGAACTATGAACCGGACTGGCTGTTGGGCCACGAGTAAACCGGTTCATATATATTAAAAAGAAAAATATAATCATATTTAATTTTGTAACTCATTTCATATTATTATATCACAAAGTTGTATAATTTAAATATATTAACAAAATATAATTATGATATTAATATTATAATTATTAGTAAGTAAATTAAAGATTTTATAAATGTTATATAATATCTTGTATGTAATAAATATATTATTTTCAACATAGATACATGTGAGTTAGTTAAGTAGTTCCCATCGATCCAGGCTTGAGTTAGTGTTGGGAGGGCCTAGTCCTCCCAACACCCACTCTTCAAAATTTATGAACAAAAGGATGACATGGCGACATAAGATGACACCATGTCATCCACTAGAAAACCATCCGGTTTTCACAAACCCAGATCTGGTCATCGGGTTTGGGAAAACCAGCCGGTTTACACCAATCAAAACTGGTCCACCCACCAAAGTGGGTATGAAGGGTGACCCAGACCGAACACCTGGCCAGTTCCCCGCGGGTCCGGTCCAGGTTTCTAAACAATGCATGAAACACTTGATGACATATCCAACATTAAAACAATCAACATTAGCCTACTTGGTATGGTGAAGTTCATCATTTAATCACCCCACTAATGGAAGCCCGCCTCTATGAGGGGATATTGACTATCTAAACTCTTATTTTCATCACTTACAAAATCTACATACGGTCCCCAGCATAAGGTCCAGATCAATAGTCCAACCTTTTCTATATTACATTTATGATTGCTAACAAGGGCTATCCCATCAGCATGGAACCAAGCCTTTTTAAGTAGCCAAGTGGCTTCAGAAACCTGTTGGAACTAACTAATCAAGAACTACCACGTTTACTATCTAACTTAATATATAACTAAATCACAAGAACTCTATCCTGTAAAGGTTATATCAGCATCTTATAACATAGGCTAACCAAGCAAAACTAGTAGTAAAATCAAGAATAATAAGTAGTCTGTCAAATTAAAATCTACTACGCATATCCTATAATACACATTCACACAACTACACTGATTCTAACTGAATTTCACATCCAGAAACGTGCTGTCTAGTTTGCAACAATCTGATTATCAAGAACAATGCGCAATGTGCCTAACTAGAATCAGGCTGATAACTGACGGACAGCTCTAGATTGATGATGTTCTATCTTCAGCTGTCTAAGCAATTGAGTAACACAGACATGCTAATAGTTCATCTGACTTCTAGATAGTGGCCACCTGCAGTAAGTGCCTTGGGTCTACAAGAGATGTGATGCTTAAACCTGCACGCAACTTCTAGGGCAAAAGCTTAGGCATAATCTATCTTGCATAAGGATGGTATCGACTACTGCCACCATAACTTCCCCTACTACCATAAAGTCCTCCGGTTCCTCCATAGCCAGCACTAGAGCCTGAGTCATAACCCACACCAGAGCCTGGACCACCATAGCTTCCATAGCCTCCACCACCTCGCCCATATGCACCTAACCCACTCCCACCATATCCACCACCAAGGCCCCCCATATAGGAACCATATCGACTAGAATAGCCAAATGAAGACTCTCCTCGGTAGCCAGCAAAACCACCACCGCCACCATAACCGCCAAAACTACCACCAAAGTCATCTCCACCGCCATATCCACCATAATCACCAAGCCTACCACCAAAACCTCCAAGTGACCTATAAGAAGCAGGACCAAAACTGCCACCACCAAAACCGCTATAAGAATCGCCAAATCCAACATAACCATCACTGTATGGACGTGCCCTAGAGTCACTACCAAATGGAGGAAGTGGTGCTGAGTTTGAGGCTTTCTTTGGTTCAGCCTTCTTGATCTCAACCTACAACAAA
The DNA here is from genome assembly GCA_034509205.1 of Ceratonia siliqua. Lineage (NCBI taxonomy): Eukaryota > Viridiplantae > Streptophyta > Magnoliopsida > Fabales > Fabaceae > Ceratonia > Ceratonia siliqua. The sequence continues at coordinate 22,117 of JASKGM010011185.1, forward strand.
GAAGTAAATCAACCTAGATTTTCCATAAGAATATTTTTGAGCCTGGCTTGAGAGAAAATAAACCTGTAGTAGCCCCACTTAACCAAGAGTCAAACAGCATAGCACCAACATAATGACATGATGAAATTAAATTGGACAAAAATAGAAAGTAACAAACATCAACTTTTCCACTATAAAATCTGTTTAAATTGGAAAAAAGTACTACTTTATACATTGCAATTTCAGTTTTAAGTACATCGAATATCCTGAAGAACCAAAGAAAACTCACCTGAGTACCCGCCATATCAATCATATTTCCATTTGCCAATATATTATCAACAACCTTTTCGTTGTCAAAAACAATAAATCCAAAACCGCGTGAACGTTTAGAAGTATGGTCACGTATAATCTCATGCTCCACAACCTTCCCATACTTCGAAAAGAAGTTCTTCAATTCATCTGACATTTATAAATCAACTGGAAAATATTAGGAAAGTGATTTTGCCAATAGAATAACAAGAAAAATAATGATTATATCAAAGGAACTGGGGGTACCCAAAAAAAAAAAAAAAAAAGAGCTAGAGTCCAAACCTTCAGTTACCATTGTTGGAATACCACCAACAAAGATTTTCTTAGTTTTAAAATCATTAGCTTGTGATGAACCCTTTGGAATAGTCCTCTTGATCTCAACCTGGTACAAATTTAACACATAAAACACAAAACATAATAACTACTATAAATTAAATATCGAATTCATTTCTACTCAGCAGCTAGTTTTTGAACGCTTAACAAATTTACAGCAATATACAAAGCTATATTTAAAGCATCAAAGTATAGAGTCCCAAATAGATACCTCATAAATTCTAAAAATACGTATACATCCACCACAATCATTTCACATGCAGCTATTATACTAGTTTTTGAGCGCTTAACAAAATTTACAGCAATATAGAAGGCTTTATTTAAAGAATCAAAGTATAGATGTCCCAGATAGATACCTCATAACATAATTCTAAAAATGCATATATATCCTGCCCACAATCATCTCACATACATACTGTCAAGAAAAGCTAGTTTGCAACAATAAAGTATCCACTGTTTCAAACAAGTAATATCGGACACACTAGAAAGGAAAAAAAAGGTTCGTCGTTTCGCTACTGAAAGGAAGAAACCGCACATCTTGTAATATACTGCTAAACTTTAATAAACAGGTAGTAAATGTAAAGACGACACAAAGTCAAAATGGAACATACTACTAAACTTTAATAAATAGGTAGTAATAAATAGGTAGTAAATGTAAGAAAAAGATTAAATCAGACTAAGAAAGAGTAAGTAGCAGTTGATATAATTACCATAAACCTAGGAGTCTATTTGGTTCACGATGTAAAAGTATGACAAAGAGAGAAATCCAGAGGACGTTACCTGCTTGCCGTTGATCACATGGTTCTCCTGAATAACGTGGTCAACAACAGAAGGATCTGCATAGGTAATGAATCCGAAACCCCTGGGTCGACCCGTGTGCCGATCTTTCATTATCACCGAATCTGTAATCTCTCCATACTTCTCAAAGTACTTGACGAAGGTATCTTAACCAAGAAAAAAGCACACAGAGGACCCATTAAGGAAATCACTAATACTAGTACAAATACGGTGTCAAACAGATAGAACGGACACGAGAAAAGAAAAAGTGAAAAGCTTTCTCACCCAAGGTTGTATCTCTCGCTAATCCTCCAATGAAGATTTTCCTGCATCAAAATTAAATAAAATCAGCAACCCAGTAACTAACCAAGACAATAATAACAAACAGAAAGGATAAGAGAAAGGGTGCGTGTTCGGAGAAAAACAAGAAACAAACCCAGGACTGGCACCGTCGCCGGAGTGAGGATTGTCACCCTTCCTGGAACCCATGGTGCGAATGGTGATATCGGATCGCCGCGATGATCGGATCGGAGATTTTCGTGACCAAAGGTGCCAATGCAATGAGAGGCTGACAACAGAGTGAGAGAGGGAGAAAGAAGAACGAAGACCTAGGGTTATTGAGTGGAACACCGTCATGAAAGTGGATTGGGCTGGGCTGTTCGGGGCTTGGCTTATGGGCTGGGCTAGGGAGAATCCAGTCAATACACCTAGACGATACGAAAAAAGCACACCCATACCATATTGGACAAAACAAGAAAAGGATATTTGACTCTTACCAAAAAAATAGAAGAAAAATGCAAACGCATATCCAAAATAAAGAAGGTACACCAAATATCATTATAACAACTTTAAAAACTTTAATTATATAATAAATTGTAGTAAAATTTACCAAAAAAATTAAATGAGACTCTCTAATAAATAGTATTAGCTAGATACAATTATAGAGAAAATTGTATATAGTTTGTAAAAATATATTTGTGTAGATAATATAAATTAAATAGAATTATATTATAAATAAAAAAATTTGTGAGTGTAGATAAGGTTACCTTAAATATAAATAATAAATATTGTATCACGTGTTTTTTCCTATATAAATGGAAACATTCTATTAATATAAAAGAATACTTTTGTATGACATTTTGGATAAGAGCTTTTTTTAATTTTGTATTCCGTTGTTTTTTGAAAGAACATCATATAAAATATATATTTATATATTATTTATATATATATATTATTTTATTATTATTATTTATTACCTATCATCATCTATCAATTATTATTTTATAATATATCAATAATTAAAAATAAGGTATAAGAATATAAAAAAAAATGATATATAGTATTAGTACTCCAAAACATCAGTGTCTTTTTTTTTTTTTGTAAAATTTCTCATCTACAGTAACAAAAAAAATCTGCAATAACAAATAAGTGGTGTAAAAATATTATTTATCTTTGATCAATTATCTAATAAGTGTTTTTGTCATGTCTTTCAAAAAAGTTTTTTAAATATTAAATTATTAAAAATAAAATATATAAAAATATTTTGCAACCAATAATGTTTAGATAAAGAAATTATTTAAAATATTTATTTTGGATATTTAAATTTTTTAATAATCATATAATTTATTTTAGTGTTATTATGAATATTTAATAAATTTAAAATTAATATTTAATAAAAACTAATTTCTATAGTAGTACTTTAAAAAATATTTCAAATAGATGATTATAGAAAAATTTATATCAGTAAAATATTTTTATGGTTTAATGTATTTGGGAAATAAAAAATGACAGTAATTTAATATATCCGTCATTTTTAATTTTGAGTAGGTATATTTTTGCCCAAAAAATTTTTTAATTTTTGATTCTTATATGCTTTTAATCAAAAGCTCTAATTACCTACTCCTTTGAAAATAGATTTTACTCTCACTTAAAAGCAGTTTTATGTCCTAGGCAAAACAACTAAAAAAAACAGTTTTATCCTTAACGACCAAACAGGATCAAAGCTGCCTAAGTGACTCTTCATGGCACACAGGTACAGGTGACTAAGTGCTATTTTGAATTGTTGGAAATTGGGACTTGGGCCTAGGGGAATATGAGAGTAGCCGCGTCTTGGGTAGAATTCATTAAGTGCAGTTAGTCAATATTTATATTCTGGGAGTTTTTATATATTTTTTAATATTTTTAATTTTTTAAAATTAATTAATTAATTTTTATAGTATGAATTTTTTTTAAGAATTTTTTAAGATGTTTTTATATTTTTTGTAAAATTTTTTAAGTTACAAATAAATAATAATAAAAATTATGAATGAATAGTAAAAGAAACGTAAAAAAATTTAAAAAATATTAAAAAAATATATGTGATAAAAAATACTTAATTAATTTTAAAAAATAAAAAAATTTAAAAAAAAACATAAAAAGTAAAAAAAAAAATAGAAGGGACGTAGCTTAGTCCTCCTTATATTTTTATTCATGTGTGGGTTGTTTGTGTGCAGATATGCTAAAGAATCAATTTATAAAAATTTATCAATTAATGTAGTTTTAGTGTGTATAATAACAATTAACAAGATTTACTACTCACAAAGTATACAAAGTTGTTCTATAGCTAAAAAATACTAGACAACTTGTCCTATAGCAAAAAAGAAGAGTTAATTTAACATATGACTTATAAATACTATTTTATCTATCGATAATTTTTTATTGATTAAAAATTATTTTTCTTAAAAAATATTTTGTTAAATACAAAAGTCAAAATTACTTTTTCTATCTTATTTCTCTCTCCTCTGTACCATATTCATCTTCTTCTCTTCCGCTCTTTTCTCTTTCTCTTTTGTAGCTTCACCCATACATCTCCTCTTTTCTCTTTCCTGTCATTTTTCTCTTTTCTTTCTTTCTCTTCTACAATTCCACTTGTGCCATAGTTATCTTCTCTCTCCATCCTTCTATTCCTTTCATAAAAGCATGAAATCATGAAAACCGAAGTGAAGACCACAAACTGATCGTTTGAAATCTAAAGAATTCAATTTACCGATACGGCTTCATATCGTAGATTAAGGATGAATCCACGTTGCAACCATGAGTTCGGCGAACTAGAAAGGATTAGGCAAGGTTGATGATGCTTTGTTATTACTTTTGTTAAAATTGATTAAAATTATGGTTTTGGTTTGATTATTTAATATATTTAAAACCATATTTTGACTCGGTAAATGCTTAGTATTACAAAAATTCATTTTAAAATTATTTATGTTATGCATTGATATTAAATAATATGGATTGGGCCTGCTTAATCCCAATAACCTAATCCAATAGACTTAAAGAAAACTCAAAGTAGCTTGATGAAGTCAACAAAGAGCTTTGTTAAGGACCCAAAACAATGAAGAGTTGCTTTACATAACGACTTTGAATATTTGTCTCCAAAAATCATGCTTCATATAACTCTAACTTGTACGAATTCCAGCATCATGATAGAGCTCTATATAAGGACTCTAGAATGACATCTGCAAGTGATTTGCAAATTTTAAATGTTCTCAAGTGCATGAATTACAAATAGAGCTACCAAAACGAGTTAAGCCTACTGGGTTGACCCGCCCAACCTTGTTTAAAATGGGAGGATGGGTTAAGATTTCCCAAATCGCTACCCCTAGCAGGCCGGGGCGGGTTAAAGGCGGGCTGACCCTTTTTTTTCCCTCTACTCAACTACACTCTCCATTCTTCAAACATGACTCAACCTCACGTCCTTACAATCATTGAGTGGAACACGTGGACGATATTGGCATAGGAAGGAAATATGGAGTGTAACTGTGGAACACATCAAGGATTCATGTGGAAGAGTGTGAAGACAAAATGGATAATGGATAATGGTGCATTATAAGATTCGAACTAGCTCCCTTTTGTGCCTTAAAGGTTGAATTACTAAGCTACATCATTCTTACAATATTATATGTAAGAAACTTTTATATAATATATATTTAGCATTTTAGGTGGGCTAACCTACCAGCCCACCATAGGAAGGGGTGGGCCACACTTGGCAGGCCAGCCCCCCCCCCCACCTAGAGGGTGGGTTAAAACCTGTCAAGGCTGGCCAACCTGTTTGATAGCCCTAATCACAAATAGTGTAGTAAATAAGTTTATCTCGAGGTCAATCTCTAAAGGAATTGCAGTGGTTCAAATTCTTATCTATTTTCCTTAAAAATGTTAAATTCAACAAATGATAAAAAAAAAATTAAAATCCTAAGTGAAAAAATTAAAAGAAGACAAAATAAAGCGAACAAAATAAAATCCTAAACACTCTAACCAAATTATTATGAATGATCAAAATTAATTAAACTCACTAAACTAGAAGAATGCAAAATAATAACTGAAACTTAATTAAATTCTATGGAACCCAATGAAGGTTTAGCTAACTAACCAATCATATATTGAAATATTAGATGAATCAAAGAAAAATTTCTAAGTTGAAATTATCGATTTTTTTTTTCAATAACGCTAGATAACCTAAATGATCATAGTTAGCTTTCACTTACAATTAATTAATTAATTTATTTGATACAGATAATTATTTAGTTAATTGAATTTAGCACAAGGAAAAATACACAACTATATAAATTAAATCAAACCAATGAATTTAATTTAAACTCTTATTCAAGAGAGTTCAATTAAGTGCAGATGATGTGTCTAATACTTAATTCTCAAACATTCACTTTAATAGCAAATAATATATTGTCAGTATATAATTTATAATCAAAGAATATTAGAAACAATGAACAAGAAATAATCTCAAACTTACATTAAAAATAATCCACCAAATCATTTAATACATTCCTAGTAGCTAAACTAGACACCCACAATATATTTAGCCTCTCATAATTAATTTAACCAAATAAACTTAATTACAAAAGCCCCAAACTTATTGCAAATGAAATAGGAATAAAAGGAAAAATAAAATAAAAATAAAAGAAGAGAAAAGCTCTCCTTAGATTATGATGCTGCAAGTGGGATGGTGGTTTCTGGCATTGTGGGTCTTCAAAGGGGACGAGATGGATGACATGGTGTTCGATGATGGTTGTGGTGGCCAACGATGATCATGCTATGGCTAGTGATGGTGGTGAGATGAACTACGACGTGAGCGGGAGAAGAGATGAGAAAGGAGAAAAGAAAATAGAAGTAGAATAAGAAGGAGAAGGTGATAGTCTGTGAGTGATTGTCGAATGAAGGAGATTTTATAAGGAGAAAAAGGGAAGTCCTAATGAGGGAAGGAAATTGATGGTACAGGAAGGAAGTTGATGGAGGAATATATAAATATCTAGATTATTTATTATTAATTTTTTAGAAATAAGACACTTAAAGCTCTTTTTTGGCATTTCCTACAAACACACAAAATACTGAATTATTAGAAAATACTAGGACAAATATTAAATTATTAGTAAGTAATGTCACTTCCATATTGAATCTTAAATTAGAATGACTCTCACTAGATTGATTACTGACTTTATAGTCAGAGTCCTCGTTGAAGCACCAATTCTGACCATAGACTAAATCTTTTCTTATTCTACAGATCATCTTCCTTCGAGCCAGCTGCTAGGATTATCCCTTTGACTTAGGTATGGGACTAATCTCTCATTACCATGCATAATGTTTTTATATTGGCTAATTGTAGCTTTATTCTATTCACTTAACATTTGAGACTCAATCATATTATTTCATATGTTTTTAAATCTTGTCCATGATCAAGTATTGCTTACAAATCCAACAACTTTGCCTACCATCTGCTTCGATAAGCCTAGGTATAGGACTAGTTTGGATGACATTTTAGTGTTGGATAACGGGAGCATGCATATTTTTGGGTCATTGTTGTATATATCACATATTTTGTTTATTTTACTATCATGCACATGAATATTTTAATTATGATTTTGTTGTTAAATGGTGTTATTTGTTTTGTATAACTGGTAGGAGGCCCCTTAAGTTAGTCATGAGCCAAGACACTACAAAAAAATATATCTTTATGGTCGATTTTTAAAAGTGACACTAATAATTTCATTTAATGTTAGCACTAGATACTTCTCATCAGCCTAAATTTTCCTCCCTCTTCTCCTTTCCCAACCTTATATCGCATCCTCCCGAACTTCTCCTCTTTCAAGCAAACGAATGTGGCAATTCAAAAGAGGAAGATAAGCTTGAGGTTACCATGTTGCTTCAATTGTGAATTTTCATTATTGTAAGCTTATAAATGTATACCTAGTAATAAAAAGTTTCTATTCCAATTTTTGACCTCCTAAGATAGATGTTGAGGTACTTAAGAAACACACAAGAAAACTCTAAGAATGGTGCTATGAGCATAAATAAGTGTGAATAATGGTGCTATTATTTTTTTGGATTATTTCCATTTTCCAACTTCTCTTCTTATTTAGTAGTGGTTGCTCTCAGTATTTTATCACCCATTTAAGCTTTTCAAGCATGAAAAGGCACAAATATAAGGAAATGGATCTGGTCATGTTAGCAAATAACATGACTAGATCTTGTTAGCAAAATCATGACCATCCATTCACTTTTGGACGACCACGATGGGCATTTGTGTTTTGTTTACATGTAAATTTGATTAAATTTTGTTTACATATTAATGAAATAAATACACATTGTGGCCGTCCAAAGTGAAATGGATGGCTACAATGCTAACATGATCTGGTCATGTGTGCTCGTAACATGACTGAATTCGGATCCCAAATTTAACTATTTGTAATGTCTAGCTTCATGTCTTTCTAAAATCTGTCATCCCTACTTAGAGTTGTTAAAATAGGTTAGGTTCAGTGGTTCATTTAACCCACCAAAAAATTAAGGTTGGGTTGTCATTTTGACAACCTATTTAAAACCATGTTGAAATGACCTAGCTCGTATAGCTCATGAGTTATACATGTTTGCTTGTATAAGCCTAGTGGCCTAATCCTTTTTTAATTTTTTTTACTTTTATTTTTAGAATATGATTAATTCAACTATATGCTATTTTTGGCAAGACCTAGTTATAAGAATATCCCTGCATAACATAGCAGATCCCAAAGAGGGAAAACTAACAAGAAATTGAGAAGGCCTTTATAGAATAAGGAAAGTAATACCTGAAGAAGTGGGAAGGTGACAGGGGAACCAATACCCCCCACATGGAATGCTAGTAGTCTATGAAAATATTTTAGAGGATAGAGAAATATCTCTTAAAACAATTTGAAAGTTTGAATGGCAAAGAGCATGCCTTCATTTGCATATTTGACAAAGATTAATAAAGCAAGAATTTAAGACACATTTCACCCTTTGATTTCATCTTTCTCTAGAAGAGACAACAAGAAGTGAAGAAATAACAATCAAATAACCAAATAGAGTTATAAAATTTCCAACACAATAAATCTTCCAACAAACAAAATAGTCAGGAAAAGGCCCTAAGCATATACTTTAACACAAATTTCCCATTAATTGAAATTCAAAAGAAAAAAACTACAAAAATGAGAAGACTTCTTATCAGGGAAGGTAACTAAACAAGAGTGTCACGGCCCGTCCAGGGTACGTGACCAGCGTAAGTTTAAGGTCCCTTGAAAACCCCCTTCCTCTACTAGTCTAAGCCTTTTATTAAAGTAAGACATTTAACCAAATCAAGGTTTACATTTTATTTGAAACAAACACGAAGAATCCATAAAACAGCAATGCATAAAGCATGACGACTTAAATAGTTTTTCTTTCTAAAACATAAGTTTTCTCCCAAAGAAGTCAATAACAATCACAAAGACACAAGCTTATCTACATCAAAATAAAAAATCCAAAATAAAACTTATGAAATGCAGACTCTTATATAGAACTATCATACATCATCTAAATGTCTGCGATGTCACTTGGGTGTGTTCCCCAACCATAGGTGGTATATGGTCTCGATCAAAATCTAAAAAGAGAAACATATGAAAACGTGAGTCTAAAAGATTTAGTGAATAGACAAAACTACCTAATACTAGTACTGAATAAAAAAAAATACATTTTCTTACACACTTGAAAATCACAAGGAAAACTGTGCATAAATATTTCAAATTGATTATATAAAAATTGAATTCCACTAAAACATGGAGAGAGAAAAATGCAAAAAAAGAAAAGTTCCATATTGCATCACACATGGTGGCTACTCAAGGTGTAACACTTGGATTTTTAATTAAATTTCTTAAGTTTTTCCTTCATGTGATGAAGATCTCACATGGATTGGTTTTGGCTCATGGTGGAGGGAATGATCGAATTGTGGAGTAAGAAATCAAGTTGAGGATCAATTTTCATACTGAACTTAGGCCTAATGAACAGTTCGATCGACTGACCATTATGGGGCACTCGACCAAACCGCCTTGTTTCAGAATTTTAAAGAGCCATTCATTTCACTTCAAAATTCTAGAACCCTCTCTCATTCTCTTGGTGCTAAGGTAGAAATTAGAGATCTTGAAGTGATCCAAGGTAAAATCCCTCATTTCCTTGATCCTCTATTGAAATTTACAAGTTTTCCACTCATTCTTCATGGATTTTCCTTAGTTTTGATAGTGGATTCATGTGGGGTTTTAGGTTATGCTATGAGTTGGGGCTTGTAGTGTTGAGGAAAGATCCATACCACTCTTTGAAGTTTTTGGTAAGCATTTTAGCAAGTTACAACTCCTTGGTGGTGTCAGTTCAAATTTTCCTTTAAGTTTCTTCTCTTGAAATTTTTCCAAAATTATATATGCTTAAATTTATGAACTCTAAGGTTATGGTTATTCTCAAAGCATGTATTTATGTGTTGATTGAGCTTCTTGCTTGTTAGATTCATTTTCAAAGTGTTAGTTGTCATTCAAGGGATTTTTGGGGCACTTGAGTTACTACCAATTATGTGAGTAGATCTCACTACCCTTTTCTAAACCTCTAGAGATTATTTCTTTCATGATTATAACATGCTTATAAGTTCATAAATAAATTTTCACGTACTTGAGAATTTCATGGTTTCTGCACTTGATTTTGATGAATTTATTCAAGTTAGAATGAATGTTGGTTTTCATGGAATTTTGTAAACTCATATGACTATGGTTGAATTGTTTTGCAACATGTTTTCTTTTTAAATTATTGATACAAGATTATGCTTTGAATTTGTTAGAATAAGGGTTGAGTACTTGAACTATAATTGAAGTTTTCTCTTGATATGTTATATAGAGAAGTGAATGGAGTAAAGTCATGACCTTTGAACTATGGGATTGAAAATTGGTTTGGCTCTATGTAAAGTGTACCCTTATTAACTTTACATCATGTTTTGCATTATGTTGAGGAAACTTAGTCTTTTTTCAAATATTTCTTTTGAACCTACAGTAAGTGGTATACTTCTATTTTTTGTTGCAAATCATATCCTTAGCTACACCTAAGTGCCGTTTATGCATGTCTATTACTTATCGAGGATTAATTTTGGGATGGAAAGCAATCATACCACACAAGGACCATTATGCATTGATACCTCCCGTTGAGAATACTCTAGGATGGAAAGACTGTCAGAGTTAGAACCAATTATGGATGGAAATGACCATGCATACCAATGGGACAAGAACCCTTATTGGAACCCCAACGAATGAGTTCACATTTGTGTTATGAAATAATATATTTGAACATGTAACCTTGGTTTAAGGGATTTATACTAATTTATAAACCTTTATTTAACTTATGGTTTTAATTTTGAATGAAGTATTCTCTAGTAACACATGATTTTAAATACGAAAACTTATAGGTTATAGAATATACGTTGGCTCCCTTATTTTGCTTTAAGTACTTAACTTATAGTTATAGAAAATGTGAGGCATTACACTTTATGTCTTTCTGTTGATTTTATCGGTTATGAATCTCACATTATGTCTTTATGTTGATTTTATAGTTATAGAAAATGTGAGGCATTACAGATTCTTTTGTTCTACTTCTACATAACAATTTTCATGAATTATGTAACATGTGTTATGAATTTTATTTCAAATTTTTACTTGTATGGTTTAGCTCTAGGTGGTAGGCTCTATTCATTGTTTCCATTTATAGATACTGTTCATGATTTGACTCTTCCTCTTAGTGGGGAGCATCCATAGCTGATACTTTGTGGTATGATGACATCCCTATGGTGGTGGATGGCAGAGCTGACTAGGAATGCACATAGTTCATGACATGGGATATACATTTTGATTTTTGTTTTTGTCATATGACATCTACATGAATTATGCCTTACCATGGAATTCAATGCATTTTGAGATCATACTTTATCTTGAATAATAAACCTTTTTGATATTGAAGCTTTAGAATAATAAGTGCATTGCATGACATGATTTGAAAAAGGAAAAAGGCTTGTAGGATAGGGTTCCAAGGGTCCTAGCCTACGCTGGTCATGGACCCCGATTTTGGATCATGACACACGGTCCCCTTTAGGTGAAATTCATTTTTTCGAGGTTCCAATGGGGACTCACATCCCTTTGATATGTTTTCAACCTGGAGTAATCTCAACATGTGGTCTTTTCTAGCTAGAGTTGGTTTTTACTCTAATGGCATTTCCGTCCCAGAGTATTCTCAACGAGAGGTACTATTTCAAAATGTGGCCTCAAGTGGTTTAATATTACTTTTCAAGCCCATAATTTGTCCTCGGGCGCTGATGTAAATGCTACGTTGGATCTTAGGTGCACCTAAGGAATTTCTACCTAAGGGTGTGATGTGCCACCATAAAACCAAAGCCTTTATGAGTTACATCAAAGAAATATATTTAAAACTCGAGTTCTCAATCCTATATGTTCAACATTTTGCAAGGTCATTTCATTAAACAATGAATGTCATCTCTTATTACCACACATCGTACTCCCATGAGCATTACACAAAACTCAAATCCCACAGTTATTTCTATTAGCGCAAATTAAAAAGTGAACAATATAATAATCAAAGATTCAAGCTAAATAGTAAATATTCAAGAACAATTTTTCATTTAATTTCCATAGAAAAAGCCACCCCAAGAGAGGGTATAACGCTTTAAACCAAACTTTCTATAATCCCAAAGCCACCTTTAATAAAGTAAAACAAGCTTGAAATCATTTCAACTTTAAAGGCTCTTAAAACAAAACAATCATAAAAATTTATAACATTCACAAATCCTTTCCATACACATTTTAACTACATGTCATAAGTTGAGGAATTTCCAAAAAAGTTCCAAATTGTAGACATAAATACTTCTTGCCAAATCAAACTTATAAAACCTTTCACAACACTTAAATAAATCATTTATACCAGATATAAGTCTTAAAAAGGGTTAGTAGGGTCCACTCACATAATTGCTACTTTCTCAAAGTACCTGAAAAGTCGCAAGAATATAATAAAATACACTAGAACTGAAATTGACAAGGGAAAGACTTTACTCACCTAGATAATTGTTTTGAAACTTTCCATAGCATCCAAATAAAGGAATTCAATTTTGAAGGATTTGGGTAAAACCCATGAAACTTAATAATCCTAGGAATAAAAAACTACATTACTCATTGCTCAATCTTGAAAGAAGACTTACTAAGATACTCAAAGGAGTGATTTGAAACTTTCCACAACACTTCAACACAACTTAGCCTTCAAAGACCTAAGTTTCACCAAAACCCATCAATTAAAACCTAGGAAAATGAGGTACAAAAGGATAGAGAGTTGAAGAATTATGGAAAAGATAAAGGAAATGAGTGGATTTACCTTACATAATTTCAAAGCAACCAAGAGCTAGCCTAAGATTAGAGGAAACAGGGAAAATAGGGAAAATTTGCATGAAGCCGAAATGAGGACTATTGGCCTTAAAATGACATTTCCAGCAAGGCTCGGTTAATTGGGCCTCAATGTACGGTGGCCCAAACTTGTCAAAAATGGCGAAAATGCCAAATTCATCATTCCATTTCCCTCATGCTGCACTGCTCCTCCACTACCTATTCCGCTATATCACCTAAACAAAATCAATTCAAGTTTGAGATTCTCACACAAGTCACAACTTAGGGAAAAGGGTCATAAGGTACTTGTCACATTGTTTACAGTACTAGCGTTACAAATAGTTACAGAAACTGCAATAAAGCATATCTCCCAAAGAAGAATGGACAAAGCTCTAAAGTCTCCAACAAGGAGAAATACTTAAGTAAGGAAAAAAGCAAAAAGGAGAGAGCCCAATAAAAGTGCAAGTATTGAAACAAAGCATACAATCAAGACTCTAAACAACTTTGCAATGAGTATAGAAAAAACTCAAATTGATAGTAAACCTTTGCTCAACCATGAAAATAGCTCTAAAAGAACGCAAACTATCTCAATTATGATCAAGCATTCATTTTTGCATAAAAACTGCTAAGCTCTTATTAAAGTGTTCAGCTTCAATTAATCATTTAGCTTTGTATAAAATCATTTACAAGAAGGTTGTTAAGCTCTGACCAAGTCATTTTTGTTCATATTGAAAGTTATCAAATTTTATAACTTGCTTCATTGATTATTACAACAATCATTAGACTAGTAGGGATGATAATAGCTCACCACCATGGCAGTTTAACAATAAGGCAACGAAGGAAGTCCATGATTGATTCCATGGATGGGTAAAGCCAACTCTACTTGAGGATCTAGGTATGTCAAACCCACATCGGTATAAGAAGTTAAGCACAAGGGATAACTTAAATACCAAATCAGTGAAAGCAAGGGTCTAAAAAATGTCAATTCGACAAAGTCTCAGCTTAAGATAACTGAGATGCTTGAGGGATCCCTTTAAGACAGTTGACACATGTGAGAGCCATTTAGGCCACCACTATAAGCTCTACGACATGAGCATTACCAATAGGAACATCCAAAAGGGATGAAGAGAAACACTTAGTATGAAGAGAGAAAACAATAGCCAAAGAAAACAGCTATAAAAAAAAGAAGAAATGAAGAAAGAAATGTGTGAGATAACACTTTACACAAACAACTATTATAGCCAAAACCAAAATGCCTTTGAAGAAGGAAAGTGGACATCAATGCAGCAATAAAAACCAAGATATATGAGGAATAACAGAAGGCCCCAAGAATCCTAAGAACCACGTTGGATACTTGAACAAATCCAAGAGAAAAGAATTAATCTAACACCAATGTATATCTTGATGATAGTAACAGAAACAAAGATACAAATTTGCGCCATTTTTGAGAATCATGAAAGCAGAGGTGACATCCAGACGAAATAATTACTATCAGTAGACCTTAAAAATGACAAAAAGACCCCAAGTCTATAAATAATGAGGCCTTAAAGCTCAAAAGCCCTAAGTTTACCAACACAAAGGCCTATATGCCTAAAAATGATCTTGAAGTCTATAAACTCAAAGGCCAAAATGCCTAAAAAAATAAATAAATAAACCTTGAGTCTATAAACAGTGGGGCTTAAATGCCTAAAAAGCAAAGATAAACAAAACATGCCTTGAAGCCCAAAAACCAACAAAAAAGCTAATACACAATTCATCATAGAAATGAGTTATATATAAACTGACATTATAGAAAATATTTACAATGTTCAAATCCTAAAGAAAAAGGGAAGTGCAACACAAAGTGTATGTCTCAAAGACATGACAATATGCTCATAGTCAAAAT
This sequence comes from Ceratonia siliqua, assembly GCA_034509205.1. Taxonomy (NCBI): domain Eukaryota; kingdom Viridiplantae; phylum Streptophyta; class Magnoliopsida; order Fabales; family Fabaceae; genus Ceratonia; species Ceratonia siliqua. Next base: position 37,126 of record JASKGM010011185.1, read on the forward strand.
CACACTACTAACAGATAGAATTGTGAAAATTGGTTATGGCCTGCGAGTTGACCCATTTAGGTTGTTATTTGGGCAAGCTTGGACATGGCATTTCCAACCTATTTAAATGTAGGCCTCAACGAGCTAATCTGTTTAGCTCACAGGCCAAACTAGTGTTTACTTGACAAACATTACTTTATAGTCTTAAACTATATAGTGTAACATTGACTTTAGTATAATTATTATGTTATATTATTTATTTATTAGAATTTATTGTATTTTTAATTTTAATTATATACTTTTTAAGTTGATTTCATAAATATAAAATTAGACACTTGATATGCATTTATATATTATCATTCATAAAAGAAAATAAACTATTCTTATATCACATAGATACATTATGATATTATATTAATTTTTTTTCATTAAAAAAAGGCCCACGGGCCACTTAAGGCGAGTTTGGGAATCTATATTTAAGACCTTTAATATACAGGTCAAGCCGGCCTAGCTTGTTTAATAGTGCCGCTAACAAAAAATGAGCAAACATTATACTTATGACTCTTTATGAAAGACTTTGCTCGAGTTGAAGGAGATTTTCTCTTATGACCAACAAATCTGAGCTGAATACCCCTAAACCTCTTAAGAGGAACATTACTAAGACTTTCTATTGGCTGATTAACAACCTCCTCATCTTGGCCTTCATTTTTAAAGCTCTACTTTGATTAATTGAACCTCAACCTTGGCTATGATATTCTTCTCCTTCTCACCTTTAAGAGTAGGATCATGGGGATTACCACAAGGCAATGGCTTCATTGGAACAAAAGCAGAACCTTTGGCTCCCCCAAAAGCATGACTAGCAGTCCAATTGGTGATAATTAGGCATTCAATGACTTTAAGGGGTGACATAGCTCTCATAGCAGCATTAGGACTATTAGGCAAGGATATACAAATCTTGTTATTACGAACTTCCTTAAAAGGATTAGTTCCCTCATTGATCATTCTTGGGTTCAAGAGACTCAATTAGGCAATATAATTATTCAAATAACTTAAAACAACATTATAAATTTCTTCTCGATGCTTTGAATTTTTCCTTCACTGCAATATCTTTCTGGGTAAGCATATTCCCAATAAGAGAGGGTTTATGGGCCAAATTTTTACGCAACACAATAAATTCTTCATTTGGGTTTTTGAAGTTCATTCACAGAATTACCAGTTTCTCCATAACATCATTTTATCTCCCCCTCAACGCATGGTTCCCTTATGCCAAATCAGCATGAGCTAGTTTAGACTCTTTTAGGCTCTGTGAAATCTTAGAAATATTTGAAGAAAAGAATTGAGAAAGACATGATAAAGATACCGCATATCCCAGTAACCTATGCCCCACTTCTTGAAATCCAAAATCAAAGCCATGACTATTGATTAAAGAATTGAAATGTTTTAAAGGGCCCCAAAAAGTGAAGAATCACTAACTAGAAGAAAATGGTTAAAATCATTAACCCTAGTAGATTTTCTCGAATCACCACTTGACTGAAACCACATTATGACAATAAGAAGGAGCCACTTCAAAAGAAGAAATCCTTAAGACAGGACTTTGATCTTACAAATAAGGAACTCTACCAGATACCACCAACTCAATACTTTTAGCAGTCTCAATAGAGTCACCCTCCAAATAGGTAGTAATATCATGAGAAGATTTTCTGCAAGTTTTACAAGAAGAATTGTTTTAGAGGGAGTAGCACTCTCATTAATGATTTAATCTCCCATAAGTGGTTGAACTTCCTCAACTTTAAAAATCTTAGAAGAAATAACATAACTCAGTTGAACTTCGCTAATGATAAGGTTCTCTCCTTTACTATCACTATAAATGTTAAAAGATTGTTCTCCAGTAGCAGTATCTCTAGAACCAACATTAGCCACTAAGGAAGATTTGACAATTATTGAAGATTGGAGAGAAACCTCACCACTTGAATTTCTTGGTATATCTAATGCAGAAGGAATGTCATCCTCAAATTTCTTCAAAAGAGGGGAATTAGATGAACTTGTTTAAAAAATCCTGATTACTCATAGAGCAAAATTTCTCCAAATAATAAGGCTAGAAAAGAGCAAGAGACAATAGTAAAGATCCTCAGAAAAAGTAGAAGATAGAATGAAACTTCAAAGTGAAGAAGAAAGAACAAATTCAAGACAAAGAGAATGATTTCAAAAATGAAGGAAAATAACCATTTTAAACAATATAAGAAAGGAAAAGTACAATGCTACCCCTCAAAAGGCATAGTAGAAGGAGATTTGCAAAGAGGACTCCACAAGTTTGTATAAAAGAACTCTGAGTGAGATCTACACAAAGGACTCTGCGTAGAGCTTATGTATAAAAAAATATATAATGACAGCAAAAGGCTATGATCATTCAAACAAGCAATGTAGTGTCACAACGAGACGACTGATGAAAAAGGCACCGTCATGATCTTAAGGAGATAAAAGGAAAAAAAACACATAGATAAAAAATGGAGTTACCACCAATTAATTAGAAGGATAATTAGGATTCTTTAAAAAACAAATACTAGCCCTTGAAACCAAATGAAGGATTCGAGAGTCTAATTACGTATGGGGAAGATGTTAGGCACCCCACAGCGTCCATCCCTAAGGAAAGTTACCATAAAATGTTTGTGCTTAAATTTGTTGTAGTTAAATTACCCATTTTTTTTATTATCGCGATATAGAGAAAATAATATATGAAAGAACTAGACATGTTTTACTATGTAAGTGCTTACGTACCCTTAAAAGGATTAAGGTCCACTTAATTCGAATTAATTCGATTAGAATTGGCCTAGGAGAGATATATTATCTCTTTCATAAGGCAGAAATAAATTTTGGATAATCTGAGAGACCAAATTCCCACAAAATCATAGGAGGGATTAAGACAATATGGGAAAGTGAATTTCCAGATAAAGTTTAACAAAATGAGAGATTAATTCTCTACATAAAGTTTGAGGGAATAAAGACAATATGAAAAAATGAATTTTCACATAAAGCCTAACAAAATGGGAGAATATTTCCCCACATAATGTTCAAAGAAGTGAAGACAGTATGGGAAAATGATTTTTCATATAAAGCTTTTTCATATAGTAAAACTGAAAATTGTAATGTTTGGGATCAAAATAGCATTTTCAAAGTATTGGGGTCAAACTTGGATTTTTTGAAAACATTAGGGTCAGAACTTGAATTTTTGAAAGTGATGGGGTCAAAACTCAAATTTTTGAAAATATTGGGGTTAAAACTCATATTTTAAAAGTATTGGGGTCAAAACTCAAATTTGTGAAAGTATTAGGGTTAAACTCAAATTTCTAAATTGTATGTATTGGGGTTAAATCTCAAACTTCTAAATTATTGGGGTTGAAACTCAAAATTTTAAAAGTATTAGGGTTAAAATTCAAAATTTTAAAAGTATTGAGGTCAAAACTCAAATTTGTAAAAGTATTAGGGTCAAACTCAAATTTCTAAATTATTAAGGTTAAAACTCAAATTTTTAAAAGTATTGGAATCAAAACTTAAATTTTTGAACAGACTTACAGATTTTGGACCCAAAAATATTTAATTAGGCTTTTTGGAACCCTGATCTTAATACGCCTTTTGAAACCCCTTCTTTTTTTTCAATCCAAATGGGCCTTTGAAACCAATGTTTAAACTTTAGGATTTGCTGATGGGCCTTTGAAACGCAATTCAAAAAGTTAAATTCAATGGGCCATTCGAATCCTTTGAAGATAGATTTATGAAAATTTCTTAAGAACATTATTGGGTCTTTGGAACCCAATGTTTATTTTTTTTATTCATTCTAAAAGAATGCTTTTGGACCTTTAGACAATGATATCCCTTTTCTCATTTAGGCCCTTTCTAATAAAATACTATTTTTCATTAGGCCTCTTATCCTATCACAAAAGAATATCAAGCCTTTGAAGCCCTTTGATTAAAAAAAATACTTCACCTATGTACATGCATGACTATTTTCTTTTTAGTATTTTCTCTCTCTCTTTTTTTTTTAAAGATAATATAGTGAAAGTTAACTAAAGAAAAATAAAATAAAAATAAAGAAGTAAACAAAAATAATGAAATAATACAAAATCACAAATCACACAAAATAAGTTGGTAGGAAGGTTTATGTACAAGAAATATAACAAAAGGATAATAATCAAACAACAAAACTTATACAACCTAATTTAAAAGGTACACAAGCACACAACCAAATAGATAATATATCAGACATTCAAATGCGAACTGTATAGTAAAATGCCAAAAATTGTGAGTTAAAGCCAAAAGGTAATTAATGCCTCAAACATTGCAAGTTCAAAACCAATCCCTAAATAGCAGGTTAAGACCCATTCAAGTTAGCAAACCATCCAAGAAAAATTGTTTTTCTTTTGGAATAATAGTTTATAAAACCATATCGAAAACCTCTTTTGAACAGATTATAAACATCAAACTAGAATCATTTTGAAACAGCTTATATCATCAAACCCAACATGCAACAGATTTCAACCCAATGCCCAAAATGTAGATTAACAAAATATTGAATCAGAATTCATCTTTAAAACCAACAGATTAGGGAAACCTATTCTGAAACAGATGAAATCACCAAACCATCATGCAATAGGTTCCAACCCAATACCCAAAACGTAGATTAACAAGATATTGAGTCAGAATTCATCTTTAAAACCAACATACTAGGGAAACCTAACCAAAACCACATTTCAAAGCAAACAGACTATAAACTAGCAAACAAGTTAGTTTTTGAATAAGCAAATTTTGTTGCCAAGCAAAATCAGAACCAGAAGCATTTTTTGAAGGAAATAGAATTACACAACCAATATCCTAACGCATAGAAGGTAACTTATCAGCCACATGACCACAACCAATATACCTCTCTATATGATTTGTAGTAGTGAAATCTCTTTTTCCTTTAAGAAGTCTTCAGAAAAGCCCTATACTTCCCAAACTTCAGAAACGATCCCTAGATCCTCGATTGCTCTGTTTCGTTGATGCCTCTTTTTTGAATCTCCTTCTTCGTCTTATAGGCACGGAAGGGAATCAAATCCCCTAGAAAGGGGGTCGCCTGTGTTGCGAATCAACTGAGTAAAAGATTTGTTTGCGCATGAGGTATGCTCCAAGGGAACCAAAACCTGAACTGGCCGAAAGTATAAGAGAGAAAATGGCTAGGGTCTCCATTGAAGGTGATGGCTAGGGCAGAGTAGGTGTAGAGGTGAAAAGGGGAGACCATTCTGAGGCATGGAGGTGATCAAAGGCATGCCCATGGTAGGAGGGAAATGGACATGATGCAGAGAGAAGGACGAAGGATTTGGCTAGGGCAAAAAATAGGGAGAAAGGAAGTGGGTTGCCATTGGGTTGGGGGAGGTGGGTTAGATCCGGGTCATGGAGCAGGCTCAGGTTGAAAGGTTGTGGACTTGGGTTAGTGAGTTGGGCTTCTGAAGTATTGGGCTTGAAGTGTTTAGTAGAACAAGCAAAAATCCTTGGGTTGCCCTGGCAGCACATTTTTGGCCATGGATTCAAACACAACAAAAACATAATTGGGCCCATTTTGTTGTTTTTCTTTTTTCTTCTTCTCTCTCTCTCTTTTTAATTTTTTAATTTTTATTTATTTATTTTGATTATTATTATTATTATTATTATTTTTCCATCTTGACAAAATTGAGCGTTCACATGTAGTATGCAAAAGACAAAGTTATCTATAAGGAATGCGCACAAGAATGGACGTGATGCACAGAAAAGGATGAAGGATTCGGCTAGGGCAAAAAAAATAGGGAAAGGAAGTGGGTTACCATTGGGTTGGGGGAGGTGGGTTGGATCTAGGTCATGGAGTAGGCTCAGGTTGAAAGGTTGTGGATTTGGGTTAGTGAGTTCGGCTTCTAAAGTATTGGGCTTGAAGTGTTTGGTAGAACAAGCAAAAATCCTTGGGTTGGCTTAGCAGCAAATTTTTGGCCATGGATTCAAACACAACAAAAACATAATTGGGCCCATTTTGTTTTGTTTTTCTTTTTTCTTCTTCTCTCTCTCTTTTTTTAATTTTTATTTATTTATTTTGATTATTTTGATTATTATTATTTTTCCATCTAGACAAAATTGAGCGTTCACATGTAGTATGCAAAAGACAAAGTTATCTATAAGGAATGCGCACAAGAATTACAAACTATTCAAAAGTATAAAACAATAATAAAGAGTATAATCTCCTAATCTCTTAGAATTTCAACAGCAAAAGTATCAGCTTCAACATCCAGCACTTATTCTCTGTTAATGATAGCTTCCTCAATAATTTATGTGGTGACATCCACCTTCTTCGCATCTAGAGGATTCACCTTCTCTGTGTCCACAACAATAACATCTTCTACTCTAATAGTTGGCTGAATTGAAGTTACACATCTACATTGTAAGAATTGACAATAGTCTCATTAGACATCTTCTCAGGGTGTAAAACTTCATCACCTAGCTAAAACACCTTCGTAGAAAACACTCATTGAATTGGTCCCAAACCGGCCTATCTCGTCAAATAAAACGTATTATTCTCATCCAACATCTCAAGGGATGAATCTCTTTTATGTTCATCTTGACACCATTAGAAAACTCCGCCTAACAAAAATAATTTTTAAAGGAAAAAAGGAATACACCTCCAAGAGTCTTCAAGAAAAGATATCAGGCTCCATGGTCAACCCTTTTTAGTAAATCATCATAAGCCTTAATGGCTCTATCTTTTGCAAGATCTAAAGATGCATAAGCATTCTTGATGGTTGCATTGCCATTATTTGATCCTGAATGGTGACTTTTGCCTTCTTGATATTTTAGGAATCCTTTTGCAAACCACTTTGAAACTCTTCTACACTCTTGGAAAGGCTCTCATTCTATACTAATTTTGCCTCGAGATTAGCAATCTTCTTCACCAAAGTTTCTCCTTTAGTCTTCAAGATCTCCAATTCTTGTTAACCTATTTTTAAGTTTTCATTTTCTTTCAAAGCTCTCTCCAAGTTCTCCTTAAAGCTATTCTTAGATGATAAGGTTTCTCTAATAACAGCCTTTGCAACTTCATAAGAAGAATATACAAGAGACAAATGTCTTAGAATGTCTTTAACTGCTAAATCAAACATCCCCTTATAACAAGACATAATATCTTTAAATGCAAACAGAGTTATTTAAGCTTCTCAATCAATATCAAAAACACACTTTTCTAATGCATCAAAGGTGCTATATTTAAGACACCAATAAGAATTCACCTTTCGGCCAATTTTAATGTTATTTTCATAATAAAGATTCTCAATGTAGCCAACACACCTCTTTAAGACTTCTCCGAGCTTCCTCAACAATCTCTTCTATGCTTTGCACTTCAAGAGTGTTTGATGCAATCACAATCTTTTTGCATTTTTTATCAAGCATCTCCTTCATAATAGAAGAAGAACTTGTTAATACAGTGGGCATATCCACATATGCCCTTACAACTTCACTTATAGACTTTGCTTCTTCTTGACAAAAAGAGAACTCAAGCCTTGATTATCATCAACATCTCTTTCAACCTCTCGAAAAAATGTAATGGGAGTGAGGTTAGCCCTAATAGAACCCAAAATTTCAAATTCTAAATTTACAGGGCTATCCTTTTCTTTAACAGAAGGATACGCTAAAAGAATATTTGCCTTAAAGGACTTTTTGCGCTTTAAACCCTTTGAAGTGTCATCCCCTTTGAATGTACCAGCTCTGTGACTTAAAACATCCTCATTAGAGACCAAGAAATTTCCTATCACTTGCTACCTTAGAAAATTTGCTTATGCAAAAATACATGAAAACGCAATCACAGAAAAGACATCACAAAATAAGAATACAGATGTCACCTACTTACTCAACCACTTAATCATTTAAACATGCCTCAACTTTAACAACTTTGTTATGGCTGCATGAGTAACCTCATTGCAAGCCTGAGGATCAGTCCTTAGTAATGACATGTTAGGCCTTCCCTAACAAATAAGGAACATTCATGTACCATCCTCATTGATCCAAAAGTAAGGCTCATTGCCCTTAGCACTAATCTTCACAAACCAAGGGCCCTAATTCTTAACACTAGACTCTAGACCATCAATAACTTCTTACCAATAACTCAATAGAGATATACATGCCCATTGCCATTCGCGAGCTACTTACCTGACTTTCCACCAGCATTTTCTATAGCAAACTCTCTCAATGAAAAGAAATGACACAGCAATTCCACTGTGGGAGTTAAGTTTTATTCACGACAAAGAACTTGAACTGCATACAACATAAACCAACCATTTGTTGTCAATTGCGATGAACATATCTTAGTGTCCTACACAACTCCATCTTAAAACATGTAAAAAGAGGATGAACCCTAGCATGCACAATGTTATGCTCATACACCATAAAGAAGTTGGGACCAAAAAAAATTATAAATTCAAAATCACAAGGAGGAACAACCTCTAAAAGAAATTTAGAATAACCAAAATTAGCCACATAATTAACAAAAGGACATTGTTCTTCATCTGTAGCAATCACATACCTAAACTTGTGAATCTGTGATCACACCCAATCAATACTCATTACTCGAGGAATCACCATTAAAGGTTTCACATACTTTGAAACCCCTGACTTAGAGTTTACTAAGAAATCTCTCTTTGTTGAAAATCTTACAACTTCTTAATAAACTAATTGTTGAGCAACATTTCATAAAGAATTTGAGACAGATTAGAAGAAGACATGATGGATTGAAAAAAAGTTTTCCATGAAGAAATAATGAGTTAAAAGCGCTAAAAAAAATCATAATTCCTTGAAAAAGCAGAGAGAAAGACAAAAACACATGAGTGCATATAGAAACGCCTTCACTCACGCTTGTTTATGAGTGAAGTTGAAGGATTAATCTTCACCAGCATACTTTAATATTTTAAATTTTTAAATGAGGCAAAAGACTATATGCCCTTGATTGTTTCATCACTAAACATCCAGAGAGAGAACATGACAAAGCATTGAAAGACATGAAGGCATGAACCAAGACTTCATTATAAAAAGGTCTTGAAGCCTAGAAGACCCAATATTCATAAAGTAAAAGCCTAACTGCCCCAGAAGAAGACCTTGAAGTCTATAAACAATGAATGTTGAACACAAATCTCAAGGCTCTAGCACCTATAAATGTTAGAAGCAACAAACCTTAAAGGGACAAAATAGAGAATATATCCACTAGAAAGTGCGATATAGAAAAGTAATTATAGTGGACCAAAGTTTGCCAAGTGAGCACATGCCTTGAAGCCCAAAAACAACTCTAAAATGCTTAGAAGAGCTTAGCTTAGATGAACTTAAGGGACTAGTGATAATAAAAAAAATGACTTAGGCTTATTAAGCTCTTAAGCCTAAACTAACTGACTTAGGACAACCCAAAATGACAAAGAGACAAGCCCACAAAGGCTCAGTTAACCTAAACAAACTTGAGCAATAAACTGCCTTATGACAAATAACCACATGCGTAATTACCTACAGGGATCATGTTATGATTCACTATAATATGTAAGAACTCCTGCCATCTTCAACATAACTCTATAGAAAACCTCTATGACCACTTCAAGGGTAAGATGAATCATCTCTCCATACTAGTCGCTACACTGTGATTTCGTCTCCTTCTACCATGAATACTTAATTGATCATCAGAGTCTTTGCTAGAGCCCTAGCTCCAGCTAGAGACTAATCATTCTACAATCCACAAATAATTGAATTAGACCATAAGAGTTGGGCTTTTCCCTTGGACACAAGTGCAGGACTAAATTCTCATTACCAAGTTGCTTTTAAATTTGAAGAGAATCTTAAGAGAAGACAATATTTTGAGATATCAATAAATGAAGGGAGGTAGGAAATTTATCAACCTAATAGGGAGCCCATAGAGGAAACCTTATCTAGAAATTAGACCCTTATGGGTTATTAGTGGGATTGAAAGAATCTTTGAATCAAAATAATCTAGCTCAAACTAGGATATTTTATAAGATTCTAGAGGGAAAACTTGATCAAAAATTTTCTTATAGGAAAGATACTAGTAGTTAAAAAATGGTTAATAAGCTTAGATTATTTAAACAAAGAAGACCAAACAAAATGATTAAAGAATTCCTAAAGGTCAATATTAACTTAATTTAAATTCTATAATCACATTCGATATCACAATATTTGAACTAGCCATCAAGTTTACAAATTTAAAAACATTACAGTACATTATTAAGGATTATAGAGTGGCAGTTAATATCTCAAAAATGGGGCAAAAACTCATATTATAAGTAAGAATATTCAAGGAGAATATTTTTAGAAGATATAGTTAAAGGTTAGTCTCACTCTATGGTAAAAAATTTAGATTAATTTAAAATTGTGAATATGATAATGTATCATAAAATCTTTCAAATGTCATTTCAGTGTATTAGAAAGTCTTCTTTGAATAAGTTTTCTTTTGGCTATTTGGTGTTGGCAGATAAGGAACTATCTATTAAGTGCTATAAAAGATTATCTATTATGTGCAATGGGTCAGAAGAAGTAGTCCACAAACTAGAGACACTAGAGACTATAGAGAATGAGTCCAATGTACAAGAGAAAGTTGTAAGGCCCAAAAGGGATCAATTCAAGCTTAAAGGGTGGAACAAGTTTCTACACTAGTGGTAGATCACTTTAGAATTACTTGTAAGGGTATATGTTAGCATTACCAGGATTCATGGTAGTTGGTTAGAAGTGTAATCTTTTAGTATAAGTATGTAAGAGAAAAATGCAATTAGCAAGTAATGAATTTATCTTTCATTCCTCTTTATTCTAAGGAGGCCCTCTGTTCTTGAAATAGGGAACCATCTTCCCATAACGCATCAATTTGGTGTTTTCATTGAGCTCTCCTATAACCGAAAATACATGCTCCAAAGCAATCACGGATAGGTTAGAAAACACCATCACCAAACTTACGTTATCTCAATCAGCACTCACTACAAAAGTTAATGAGATGATAGTGAAAGTCCGCCATGGTTGCAAAACTCTTATCTCTATGATCATTCAAATTTGTCTTTCACCATAACAACTACATCATCTAACAAACCTTATATCAAACTGGACGTTCCTCGCTTTGATGGCGTCGTTCCTTTAAGCTGGATTTTTAATGTTAACTAGTTCTTTGACTATCACAACACGACGGATGAACATCGTATTACAATTACTTCATTTTGCATGGATGGACCAGCCTTGAGCTGGCATCAATGGATGTATAGAAATTCTCATATTACTTCTCGGCAAGGTTTATTGCATGCCTTAGAAGTACGTTTTGTACATTCTCAGTGTGAGGATCTGTGAAGTGCGTTATTCAAATTAACATGACAATGCTCTATTAATCAGTATTTCCAGGAGTTTGAATCTCTCGCCAATCGAATTAATGGATTGTCTCCTTCTTTCCTCCTGAGTTGTTTAATCTCATGCCTCAAACTAGAGACTAGACGAGAGGTGTAAACGTTTCAACCAGCAAAACTCTCTAATGTTGTTGGTCTGTCTTGGCTTCAAGAATCTAAGATTGCCGATTATCACTGTCAATATCAGCCAAGAGCATTGATATCGGTGACATTGGCTACATCAATCTCATCAGTACCTTCATCGAGCTCATTATTGCCATTATTACCAACTCCTCAACCTAAGTTGCCTTTTAAATGCTTAACACCAGCAGATATGGCAGACAAATGACATATAGGCCAATGTTTTACTTATGATTAAAATTTTTCCCCTTCTCATAAGTGCTGGTTATGGTTCTTTATTCTCATTGCCAACGAGGAAGACATGGTTGTCGACGATGCAGAATTGCTAATTCCAATGACTAGAGATGAGGATATTAATGAGGTTACTCAGATAAGTTTTCATGCCCTCTCGGGGCATTCGGTACCTAAAAATTTATGAGTTGTAGGTCAGGTTTTGAACCATTCAGTTCATGTACTCATTGATGGAGGGAGTACACATAATTTCATCCAGGCCAAATTGGTTATTTTCCTTCGATTAGCAACAAGCCTAGCCCAACCACTCCAAGTCTTCGTTGGCAATGGTGATTAGTTAGGATGTCCCTAAGTGTGTAAAAAAGTTGCAATTCTAATTAATGGCACCGAATTCCATGTGGACCTTCACGTGTTACAATTAGGAGGGGCTGATATTGTGTTGGGCATCCAATGGCTTAAATTACTTAGCCCATTAGTGACTGATTATACCAAGTTAACCATGAAGTTTATTTGGATGGGCTAGGCCAGTTAAGTGCTATTTTAGCCCACCAGCTTCGAAGACTTGTGACCACGAACTGTGTGGCTGAATTTTTCCATCTACAAGTTAAGCCGTCATTGTTACTTAGCCCAATTACCAAGCCCAATTCTTTGAAACACTCATAGTCGTTAGTTGATGGTCTCCTTTTTCGATATGCATTTCTGTTTGAACCTCCAACTGAGTTACCACCGACGAGATCCATCAATCACCAAATCCACCTCAGGCCGAATGTCAATCTAGTAAATGTTCATCCTTACCGTTACCCTCATTTTCAAAAGCATGAGATTGAATGTTAAGTGAAACAGACGTTACTCTTGAGGTTCATCCAATTGAGCCAGAATGCCTTCTCCCCCTAGTGCTTCTCATAAAAAAGAATGACAGCCCTTGGAGATTTTGCATCGATTATCACATTCTCAATGCGATTACTATTAAACATTATTTTCTAATACCGACATTGATGAACTATTAGATGAGCTTGGGGTGCCTGTTGGTGTTCAAAATTGGATAGGTTGCAAGGGTATCATCAGATAAAAATCCCACTGACATTGCTAAAATGACCTTCAGAATATATGATAGCCATTATGAATTTAGAGTTTTGCCATTCGGCCTTTGCAATGCCCTGCCCATTTTTTAGGTTGCCATGAACATCCTTTCATACCTTTTCTCCAGTAATTTATCATCATTTCTTTTATGATATCTTGATCTATAGTGCATCTTTCTTCGATCACTTGCAACATTTAGATTAGCCCTTTCCATTGCTACAATAGGGGTACTTTATCCTCAAATGCTCTAAATGTTTATTTACTCAATAGTAGATAGAATACATTGGTCATGTGGTCACTACTTAGGGAGTGAAACTGAATCAATCAGAAATCCAAGCCATGCTGGATTGGACTACTCTAAAGATGATTAAGGGTCTTCGAGGGTTTCTTGGTTTTATTGGGTTCTACAGAAAGTTTAAACGAGGTTACGCCACCATTGCCAGACCTCTCATTAACTTACTCAAGAAAGTTAACTTTCTTTATAATGATGCTGCTACTTAGGCATTCATTGACCTCAAGAATGCCATGACTCAGGCCCTGGTTCTAGTACTCCTTAATTTTGACATTCCTTTCATGGTACACACAGGCACTTCAAAGAAATGCATGGGCATAATTCTCGTGTAAAATGACAAACCACAAGCTTTTTTAGCAAACAATTATACAATAAAACGATGTAAGCTTCCACTTATGTTTACGAACTTACTACAATCGCAAAAGCTACCAAGAAATGGAGACAATATCTCCTTAGTCTTCACTTTACTATACAGACACATCATAAGAGCTTGAAAGAATTATGAACTCAAGTGGTATAAACTCCTGAACAACAAACTTATCTTTCCAACTTACTCGGCTTCGATTATGACATTTAGTATTGGCCTAATAACAGCAATGTAGTTGCATATGGTATGTTCTGTTCTTTTGACGATGATAGCTCAAGCCAATGTTTGATACTCTTTATTCCTCACTTGGAATTCTTACAAGCATTAAAGGATAACCTTAGGCAAAGCTCTGAATTTTAAACCCTTCTACACTAGTTAATTGAGGATCCCACTAGCCACCCTGAGTTTTCATTTCGAGATGGGTTGCTCTTTGATAATGGTACATTTGGATTAACAAAGACTCATCTTTCAAGCAATTCATCATAGAGGAATTCCATTCTACTCTAGTGAGGGGTCATGCAGAACTAGTTAAGACATTGGCTCGGATTAAAGCAATTTTGTATGGGCTGGCATGCATTCTGATATCTAATTGTTTATTTCAAATTGTCCTGATTTTCAATTGATCAAGCCCATTAATCAACGATCAGCAGGGCTTCTCCAATACTTACTTATTCCTTTTATTCTTATGAGGACCTGTCACTTCACTTCATCACTGGCTTACCCCCATACCAAGGTCATTCGGTGATATTAGTCGTCATTGATTGATTCTCTAAGGCAGCCTACTTTGGAACTCTACCAGCTAAGTTTTCAGCATCTAAGGTAGCTCATTTATTTGTACAAATAGTTTGCATGCTACATGGCATGCCCCACAATCTTGTATCAAATTGAGATCCAATCTTCCTTAGCTAGTTTTGGTGCACCCTCTTTAAATTAAATGGAACCAAATTGCAGGTGTCGAATGCATATCATCCATAGTCCGACAGCCAAACGGAAGTAACAAGTCCCACATTACTATAGTACTTACATGCCTTTATGCACCATAAACCATCACTTTAAGGTCACTTCCTCCTTTAGGCCTAGTGGTGCTACAATACTATAACTCTCTCAACGATAAGATTGTCACCGTTCTAGGTGGTATATGGTAAACCACCCCCTTCTATACTTTAATATCTTACTGGTACTTCATTGTTGGAAGTTGTTGACCACATGCTCAACTTATGAGACCAAATACTTGCCTTGCTTTGTAAAAATTTGCAAAAAGTGCCAGGAACCATGAAGGCTTAAGCTTATAAACATCAACATGAGGTGGAATATAATATCAAAGATTGTGTTTATGTTAAACTCTAACCTTATTGGCAGTTATCGATCTCAGGTATAGCAAGCCGTAAGCTCACCAAACACTTCTATGGGCCATTTGAGATCATTGAACAAATTGGGACTGTTTCTTATAAGCTTGCATTGCCATCAACTTTGAAGATTTATCTTATGTTTCATTGCTCCTTGTTGAAACTCTACATGGGTCTATACCAGTGCCAGCAGCCACACTACCCCTAAACATTGTCGATAATCAACCAATTATTTGGTCCCTAGATATTGTCAATTTAAAGCCTGACACCTCCCACCAACCCCCTTTAACTTTGGTGCTAGTGCAATAGGAAAGCCTGTCCTTAGACGATGCATCATAGGAAGACTAGAATCAGCTTTAACACAGCTCTCATGTCGAGGACAAGGTGTTTTTGGATCACCCAAGGTATGTTACGTGCAATGGGCCAGAAGAAGTAGTCCATAAACCAGAGACACCAAAAACTACAAAATAGCATAATTATGTAAGGTGTCATAATTCTAAAATAGACGTTGGAACCAAACACATAGTTGATGGATAATGTCTTTGGAAGTGATATGATTGTTCTAATACTTGGCTAGAGGAATAACAAACTATAAAGCTTTAAAGAACATTCAAGGAATAAATGATCTAAGGTATCTTCTTGATGTCTACACATAGGACTAAGGCCATCAACTGGTACATGATGTTTGAGAAGAATAGATACAACTAGAATAGTCTAAGGATTAATTTTTAGATGAATAATTTTATGTCTTTAAGGAATTTTGAGATGCCAAAGTAAATGGCAAGGAAAAATAGGTGTTTGAAAATCTTGAACCTTTAGTTATCTTGATACGAACCTAGCCTAACTCCACCTCAAAAGCTAGCTCGTAAGGGGAAGGTTGCCAAACCCATATATACAACACCATGGACTGCCCTCATTAACTGATGTGGGATCTCATCATACCTAACCCTTTTAGACTGCACATCCTCGTGTAGGGAACCGAACCTGTGGGGGCACATTGACCAAATGAAGTATGACTCTGATACCAAATGATATGAACCTCGCTAACAACGTGATAAAATCTAACACCAATGTGAAACCAAATCCCAAGATCTTCAAGATGCAAGTATGTTGAGTCTTGACGCGTTACCTTACAAGATAAGAACCAAGAACTACGGTTGTTCGAAGATGTCATACCAAGAATCTCAAAAACTACTCAAGAATCAAGGAGAAGAGTCTGGTTGTTTTAACAACACAAGAATTAACTTGATAAATTCAAGAGTTCTTTTAAGAATAAAATAAGAATGCAATAACTTCTCAATATTATTATTCTGAATACCACCAAAAACTTTCAAGGCTGAATCCCATATGTAGGAGTTGAGTTTTAACCTTAACATAAGGTAAACCAATACTATTTTGACATATGGAAAACTTCTCTTAAAATAAAACAAATAATTCAGAACTCCTCTTAAAATAAAACAACTAATTGACATAGTCCTCAAAGGTTGAAAAATGTGTAGTCCTCAATTGGAATCTTCTAAAACCTTAGTCGTAATGACTAGGTTCCCTTAAATTTGACTTAGCCTTATGACGGGCCTTCATGTGTTCATCTTACCAATTTGTTTAATCAGCCCATTTAACATGTCTTTAAATCTCTTAACTCTAAGTCATGTGATTAGTCCACTTGGCAGATTTAATGGATCACACAAATGCTGCCCTTGAATCCCTCTAAGCCCACGTGTGAATTCTTCCTCTTACATGTGTGATTGAGCAGCTTCATGTGCATCATTCTCCCCTTCTTGAAAAGGATTTATCCTCAAATCATCACCTACATCGAAAGGAGATAAGTCCGCAATGTTAAAGCTCGCACTAACACTGTATTCACCTGGTAACTCAAGCTTATAGGCATTGTCATTGATGAGTTCCACCACCCCGAGGTAGCAGTTTTGAACGCTGTTGCTTCATAAAACATTATTTCCTTAAGTGTAACCAAATCTAATCTCCTGGTTCAAACACTACCTTTTGCGTCCCTTGTTGGCTTGATGGACATATTATTCAGTCATCTTTTCAATGTTCAGTCGTGCTTTTTCATGAATCCGCTTCACCAATTTAGCCTTTTTTTGGCCATCTAAATTTACATGTGCACTCAAAGGTAAAGGAGTTAAATCCAAAGGTGACAATGGATTAAACCCATACACAATTTCAAATGGTGAAAATTTAGTTGCAAAATGTACACTTCTATTGTAAGAAAATTCAACATGTGGTAAACAGTTCTTCCATGTTTTCAAGTTCTTTTTAACCATAGCATGCAACAAAGAAGACAGTTCTATTTGCTACTTCGGTTTGACCATCAGTTTGTGGATGGCAAGTAGTAGAGAGTAACAACTTGGTTCCCAACTTTCCCTACAAAGTATTCTAAAAGTAACTCAAAAACTTTGCATCCTTATAAAAAACAAATGGCCTAGGCATGCCACGTAACCTAACAATTTCTTTGAAGAACAAATAAGCTATATATGATGCATCATCAGTTTTATGATATACAATGAAGTGTACCATCTTAGAAAATCTATCTACTACCACGAAAATTGAATTTCTCCCTCTTTTAGTCCTAAGTGAACCCAAAACAAAATCCATAAAGATGTCAGTCCAAGGTTCAGTAGGTATAGGCAAAGTGGTGTACAAACCATGGGTTTTCAACTTAAACTTAGCCTTTTTACAAGTGATATACTTTTCACAAATTCTTTCCACATTACATTTCATATGAGGCCAAAAGAAGTGTTCATGCAAAACTCCTAAAGTCTTAGCTACACCAAAGTGACCCATCAACCCACTTTTATTCTCCCACAAGCAATTCATGCAAAGAACACAAAGTTTACAGCCTGTTTGTTTTGGTTTTTAAAAACAGTTTTTTTGTTTTTTTGTTCTGCGAGAACAAAAAAACTCGTTTGGGTAACTGTTTTCATCAGTTGTTTTTAAAAACTGTTTTCCAAAAACAGTAACTAGAAAACAAAAAAACAAAAACAATTTTTTTGTGTGAATTATAAATTCCTTGGGCCATAGATAGTGCTGCCAATTTTCTAAAGCCTTCACCAAAGCATCAATAGGATAGTTTAAGGCAGCATCACTCAACTTTTCACTGAAATAGGCAATTAGACGGCCTTCTTGTATCAAAACAGCTTCAATACCTATTCCTGAAGCATCACACTCAATTTCAAAAATTTTAGTAAAGATAGGTAGAACAAGCAAATGTGCATTAGTTAACTTGTCTTTGATCAGATTAAATGCCTTTTCTTGTTCCTCCCTCCACTTAAACGACACATTTTTCTTAATGACTTCAGTAAGAGAGGCGGCCAAGCTACTAAAATCATGCACAAATCGATATCTAGGCCGTGGAAACTCCTCACTTGGCTGATTGTTACAGGCATTAGCCAGTCTTGGATTACCTTCACCTTTTCCTCGTCCACCTTAATTCCCTTAGCACTAACAACAAAGCCAAGAAACACAAGCTTCTTTGTATAAAAGGTGCACTTCTTGAAGTTACCAAACAACTTATCTTTCCTTAGCACATTTAAAACAGATTTCAAATGCACTACATATTCTTCCAAGTTTTTTATATAAATTAGGATATCATCAAAATATTCAACTACACATCTACCAATAAATGTATGCAAAACATAGTTCATCAAACACATAAATATACTCGAAGCATTAGTTAAACCGAAAGGCATCACTAACCACTCATACAAACCATATTTAGCTTTAAAGGTAGTTTTCCATTCATCTCCCTCTCTCATCCTAATCTGATGATATCTACTCTTAAGATCAATTTTGGTAAAAACACAAGTACCATGCAATTCATCTAGCATATCATCGAGTCTAGGAATGGGATGACGACACTTTATCATTATGTTGTTAATGGCTTGATAATCAACACACATCCTCTATGTCCCATCATTCTTAGGAACTAGCAGCATCGGAACTGCACAAGGACGCATGCTTTCAGGCACATATCCCTTCTCTAATAATTCACCAACTTACCTCTAAAGTTCCTTTGTCTCTTCAAGATTGTTCCTATAGGTAGGTCCAGTTTAGAATTGATGTACCAGGTATGAAATCAATGTGATGTTCAATCCCTCGAATTGGAGGTAAGCCATGAGGGACCTTTATGGAGAAGACATCATCAAACTCTTGGAAAAGAGAAATAATATTGCTCAACAAATAACCGGTGAGATCATTAGTACATAAAAGAGCCTCCTTGTACATGAGTACTATAAGAAGCTGTTGTAAAAGTAAAGCTCTCTTAATCTCACTTTTTTTTTGCAATGAAATTGTCATTTGCCTGTAACTCTGACATGGGGCAAGGAGTCCTTGGAGTTGGAAGATGTCACTAGAGCATTGTTGGCCTCTAATTTAAGGAAGAAGACCAATGAAGAGAGCTCTTCAAGTGAAAGGCTCATAGTGAAGGATGGTTAAGAACGTGAAAAAAGCAAGTCAAGGAATGGAAAGCAAAACAAAAACTCTTGGTCTAAGTCCAGGAAGAAGAAGAAGAAGAATATGGAGTGTTTCAAGTGTGGGAAGAAGGGTCACTTTAAAAAGGAATGTCCTAAGAAGCAGAAAAATAATTTTGATAGATCTACTAGTTCAAAGTCAGTAAATGTAGTGGAAAAAAAAGATACAGATTACAATGATGGTGACATGCTTTTTATATCACCCAACACAAACCAATTAATATATTCATGGGTGCTTGACTCGACTTTCTCATATCATATGACTCCTCATAGAGGTTGGTTTGACACCTATAGGCAAGTAAACTTTAGTTTAGTTATTATAGGTAATAATGCATCTTGCAAAATAGCTGGAATAGGAACTATTAGATTGAAGATGTTTAATGGTGTTATTAGAGCATTATGTGATGTGAGGCACATACTAGAGTTGAGAAATAATTTGATTTCATTAGCACCTTAGATACTCATGGTTATAGCTATAAGGCTAATGGTGGAGTGTTAAAAGTGACTAAAAGAGCTATGATAATGATGAAAGGGCAAAAAGTATTAGGTAACATGTACAAATTGCTACGTACTACAATCGTAGGTGGAGTAGCTGTTGTAGAATCTGAATTAGATAACATTATTTTGTTGCATATAAGGTTAAGCCATATGGATAAACATGGCATGATGGAACTTCATAAAAGAAATTTATTGAAGGGTGTAAAATCATGTAGACTTGATTTTTGCAAAGTTTATGTTTTGGGTAAGAAACACAGAGTGCAATTCAAGACAGGCACACATACAAGACAGAGGGTACTCTTAACTACATTCATTCTGATGTTTGGGGGCCAGTAAAGGAACCTTCAAAAGGTGGACATGTTTATTATGTGACTTTTATTTATGATTTCTCCATAAAAGTCTGGGTATATTTTATGCAGCATAAGTCTAAAACTTTTGAGAAGTTTAAGGCTTGGAAAGCAAAGGTAGAGAACTAAACAGGGAGGAAGGTAAAATATCTGAGGTCAGATAATGGCATTAAGTATATAGATTCAAGATTCCCAAAATTCTGTGAGCATAATGGAATAAAGAGGCATTTCACAATTCAAAAGACACAATAACAGAATGGTTTAGCAGAGAGAATGAACACGTCTCTTGTAGAGAGGACAGGGTGTCTTAGATTGAATTCAGAATTGCCAAAACAGCTCTGGGCAGATGTAGTTAGCATGGCATTTTTGTTATAAACAGATCACCACAAGCTGCATTGGATGGAAAGGTTGCAGAAGATGTATGGATATGTAGTGAAGTTAACTATTCTTGTTTGAGAATATTTGAGTGTTCGGCCTACATGCACATTTCCAGTGATGAGAGATCAAAGCTTGATTCGAAGTCTAAGAAATTTATCTTCCTCGGGTTCAAGAAGGGAGTGAAGGGATACAAGCTTTGGGACCCAACTAACAGGAAGGTAGTAATTAGCATAGATGTAATTTTAATTAGAATTTTATGCTAGAAAAAGGTCATGATGAAAGGAAACATAAGCAAATAGGTTGCAGTAGTGATAATAATGAGAAAATGATACAGGTTGAGTTAGGGAAAGCACTTGAAAATAAAAAGGATTCACATTCCCCTGACTCAACTTAGCAGGAGCAATAGTTCATAGTCATAGAGACACATGGGAGAAATGTGAAACCACCAACTAGATATGGTTCTGAAGATCTAGTGGCTTATACACTTATTACCAATAACAGGGATCTTACTACTTTTCAAAAGGCTATAAAGAGCCAAGAGAAAAATGGATGGATGGAAGCTATAGTGGAGGAGATGGAATCTCTGCATAAGAATGAGACTTGAGATGGTGAGAAGTTTAAGGCTCAATTTGTAGCAAAGGAATATTCACAAAGGAAATGAGTATATTATGATGAGATTTTCTCTTCTATGATGAGACACACATCTATAAGATGTGCGTTGAGTCTTGTAACACATCTTGATATGGAGTTAGAGCAAATGGATGGAAAAACAGCCTTTCTTCATGGAAACTTGGAGGAGGACATTTATATGGCACAACTTAAGGGGTTTGCTTAACCAGGGAAGGAATAATTAGTATGCAAACTAAGAAGTTGAATCATGGGTTAAAGCAATCTCCAAGGCAGTGGTACAAGAGATTTGACTCTTACATCTTTTAGATAGGCTACTTAAGGTATGAGTATGAGTGTTGTGTCTATGTTAAGAGTCGATGATAGTTTATTCATTTACTTACTGTTGTATGTGGATAATATGTTGATTGCTGCTAAGAAAATGACAAATGTTGATAAGTTAATGAACTTATTGAGTAAGGAATTTGACATGAGGGATTTAGGTGTTGCCGAGAAAATTCTTAGGATGGATATTTGCAAGGATAGGAAGTCTAGAAACCTATGGGTGTCTCAGAAAAACTATGTTCAGAAGGTGTTAAAGAAATTCAGCATGTCTAATGCTATAATAAGTACATCGTTAGCAAATCACTTAAAATTGTCTACCAATCAGTGCCCAAGTACCAAGGAAGAGGTAGAAGACATGTCAAAGGTACCATATGCTAGTGTAGTGGGTTGGTTGATATATGCCATGGTAGGCACTAGGCCTGTCTAGCACATGCAGTTAGTATGGTTAATAAGTATATAGCTAATCTTGGAAGAAAGCATTGGGATGCAGTCAAGTGGATTTTTAGATATTTGAAAGGTACCATGGATCATGGTATCATGTTTGGTAGACAACAAAATGAGCTTTTAGTTGAGGGATATGTAGATTCAGACTATGCTAGGGATATTGATAACAGAAGGACTATTACAGGCTATGTTTTCACTCTTGCAAAAAGGTCTATGTGTTGGAAGTTTGGGTTATAGTCTTTAGTTGCATTGTCTACAACTGAGGCAGAGTATATGGCAGTTGCTGAAGCTGTCAAGGAAGCATTGTGGCTTGCAAGTTTAGTCAAAGAGTTAGGTGTTCAGCAAGGTGGAGTTCTGTTGCATTGTGATAGTCAGAGTGCCATTCATTTGGCAAAGAACCAGGTGTATCATGTTAGAACCAAACACATAAATGTGAGGTTTCACAAGATCAGAGAATTGGTGACTACATGTGACTTGATACTTCAAAAGGTGCATACTTCTGAGAATGTAGTAGATATGTTAACCAAGGCGATAAATGCATAAAAGTTCAAGCATTGCTTAAACTTGATTAATGTATCTAGATGCTAGAGAGGTTTCACTTCTCCAACTTATCCTCGATAATGTTTGAGCTGGTTAAACATTGTCTTCAAGGGGTGTATATTCGCCAAGGTGGAGTTGTTTATTGTAGCTCACATAAAGACCATTATTTTTTGGGTCTTGTAGGTGAGTTGGAGTATGTGAGTAGGCTGAGCCCATCATTTGTATTGGGCTTATTGTTATGGTTAAGTTAGTGCAGGTTTTAGGTGACTGATTGTTTGTTTAGTTACCTAATTGTTTAGTTGCCTAATTGTAATGTACTAGTGTTATTAACATTTGCTCAATAATAAACTATAGTGGAGGTAAGCAGGGGACTTTTATCAAAAGGATCAATTTACTGAACCACTCTTCTAAGGGAAAATATTATTGTCTCTAGTTTTTTATTCTTCTTTGAATAATCTAAAACACAGGCAGTAACAGAGACGCACACTGGAGCTTTGCTGAGTATAGTACACATTTCTAAATGTAAATAGAAAAAAATAATGATGAACAATTTCATTAACGCAATATTTATTTCTTTACAAGGGAAAAAAATTATACATCTAAATACCTTTAAGATGAAACAAAAATTAAATATATATGTATGAGTGGTTTAGGTCATGCACAAAAAAAAGAAATAAAAAGTTTATCAAACATTTACAATGTATAACATAAAAAATTGCTATATATATGGTACGGTGTCGTTTAGATCAAACTAAATACATGAGTTTGAAATTTATTATTTTATCAACTTAATTGACAACCATACAAATACTTATGTCAATATCATCATTAATTAAATTGATATAGCCAACGATATATAATTTTTTAAAGCTTTAAAAATTAAAGTATCCAATTTAAAATTAATAGAAAAAAGTCAAGGGAAAATAAAGTCATTATGATCAGTTAAAAAACTGCCATTGTACATTCCTCCATTTGTTTCAAATTTTTATATTCCTTAATCTAAAATTAAAATGTTTTTTCAAAGAGTGAACTAAAATATTGAGTCAAGCAGCATACATTCTTTGATGGACGGTGGACCATAGTATTTTCTATTTAAAAAAAAAAAAATGGGCCTTGTGTGGGTTTGTTACTATATAGATTTCCATGTTGCAAATACTGTGAGCTTCAGTTACTAAACGATTTCTAGTTAAGTGCTATACATTTTTCGTAGAATTAATCAGTGAGTCACTACGTGTTCTAAATCTGTACTATAATATATTATGATTTATTCGAATGTCAAAACCTGATTAAAACAGCAAAGCCAACTCAAACTCAAGAAAAAAAAGAACAAAACGAGTGAAATACACTTGTTTGCGTTGCCTTAAGGCAGCATTATAAATATCGGGATTAAAAGGTTGTCATTGATGAAACCATCTCTTTCAATTTTTATTTATTTATTTAAGGTTACTACTTGCATTTTTTTTTTTAAAGTACAAGGTACCTGCAATGCATCATCCTAGAGAACCAAAGGGAAACGTGGTACTTGTAGCATAAATTTTGAAATCTAAAAGCATGAACTTAAGAAGTTCGCATTTGTGGACAAATACTGTCATGCAGTCCCAAGGACACGAACATGATATGGTGGTCGACGTCAGAAAAGTGGCTCATCAGCTGAATTGGTCCTTGCACGCATGCCGGGTAGGGCTTGTGGACCAACCCCAATGACCCAACCCGAGATAGGCACCCTCACCGTATCTACCTAAACAGTGGCATCTCACTCCATAACGCACCAGTGTGCAATTCCATTTTCACTTTACAGCACCGTCAAAAAGGGAAGAGTAATTAGTAACGGAAGAGTAATTAGATGTGAATCCTCTCATATTGGTCACTAAAAGTTTATAAGAAAAAACATAATTTGTCTCTCCAAGCCTGTTGTGTAAACATGAGTAAATCCAAAAAGATATGTAAAACGCAAAGCTGATTAGAATATCTATCAACTACTTGAGAAAACAAAAATACAAATTAAATAAAATGTCTCATGTCAGAATGACAATCAACGTACATCATATACATACTAGTTCCATGCATCAATAGAGAACTACACAACCTCATTTGTCATATTAAAAATAAAAAACATTAGCATTCAACATATTATGTAATTTTTTAATATGCCCAATACTTATTCTTGCTTGCCATCATACTTAACACAAGGCTTAATACAGTATAAGCAAATCATGACAACTTCAAGCAAATCTTGAACAATATTTATACAACTATGGAAACAAAATGTCTCCCTACTATACCTGTTCATGGGTTAGGTTTGGCCGGGCTTGGGCATAAGCCCATTGGACTTTATGTGTATGGGCTTAGGTCCAGGTCCAAGCCCAAGCCCATATCAAATTTAGCTCACATTCATAGACCGAGTTTTGACCCAAGCCCATAGGTAAAGCCCGTATTTGGCCCATTATTTTAGTTTATTTTTTCTTTTGTTTTTTTTATTACACACATCACCACTATTAATGCCACTAGCCCTGGGTATTGGTGGTGTAAATGAAGAATACTTATTGTATTTATCATAAGCATTTTAACTAATTTTTTAAAGCTTTTAGAAAAAATACAAAAAATAAGAGAATTTAAAAAGAAAATCTCTTTTAAATTTTAAGTTTATTGAGTGTTAGTGTTTTAAATTGAAATTTGATTGTATTTTAAATATTAATTCAGTTATTAAATTTTAATGAGTTTTAATTTTATTTTGAGTCTAATGCTTAATTCAGATTTTAATTTAAAATTATAATATGTTATTTAATTTTTTTGAGTAACTTTTAGTTTTCTTTTTTTTCAATTAATTTTAATTTAATTTTTAATTTTAGTTTAATTTAATTTTTTTTAATTTCATTATTGAGTCAATTTTAATTTGGTGTTAATTTCACACACAAAGAGACATAAATGACCAGCATGATATCTGCATCGTTCTAAGTCTTTATGTGTCTTTAAAGTTTTAGAATTTTAGATTGAGTTTTAATTTAATTTTTGGACGCTAATTGAGTCACTAAGCTTCAATTTGAGTTTTATTTATGGAAGTAATATTCAAATTGAATTAATGTCTAAGTGAAATTTTAATTTATTTAATTTTACTTTGGGTCAATTTTATTTTTGAGCTAATTTTAATTTGTTTTTAATTTCATTTTAAGTCTATTTTAATTTTTTAATATCAAATATAAAACATCAAAGCAGAAAAATTTTAAAATACAAAACACACAAAATATAATAAAATATCTCACTCGCCTTTCAAATTATTTTATAATACTTCATTCACAAAAAAGGACCATTTCACCGTACAAAGAGGCCCACCTCTTACTTCACTCTGATTTTACCAGTTCATTCCTCTGTTTGCGGCAAAAAGGTAGCCCAAATGAGACAAAAATTACAAGAACTTAAAGTGCAAAAAGAAAATAACCCAAAGTTGAGAGAGTCAGTTGGTCCGTGACGGGAGTATCATCCAAAAATGAAGCACTTGGGTATGGTCCAGGCCTGGCTTGGATAAGCCCAATAATAAATAGGCCTAAGCCTAGATACTTAAATTAAATATTTGGCCTGATTATTGAAGCCTGGATACTTAGCCTACTATATTGGGCCAAATAAGTCCATGGACTTACCTGGCCCATGAACAGGTCTACTCCCAACATAGATAGGGGGGAAAATATACCATATTGATGTTAGTGCTGAAATTATGCTAACATATGATAGTGCAAGATATGGGAGATAGGAGAGTTTAAAAGGAGAGAGTTGATAAAATATTGAGTAGTTGTAGTACACTTTATTATTAGAAGAATGAGATTAATTGGTACAACTTGATTTTACTAAGTTTTTGCTCTCCATTGCACTCATCACATGCTGAACAAGCATTCAATTTATATGCATAGATGAAACAATGTCATTTAATGCCATGAGCAAGCATGACATAGGGGTGGCTATAGAGTTGGCTACAATGTGACTTAAGGGTGGTTAAATGTTGCCTATAAAATTCAAGAGTGATATTGCACCATTTAATTAGCCACCAATGTTGACTTCCTTTACTAGATTTTCTTTCTTGCTTTTCACATGCTTAATAGGTATTTGGATGCCATAAATGATGTTGCATCAAATTTCTTCAGCTAGCTTATTTTTTTTATTTTTGGAGATGTGCTTCCATAAATGAGCATCACTTGTCAATAACTGAGCATAGGAAAACCAGCAACGATGCAAGTATAATGTTATTGCTACTTGCAACAAAGTGCAAGATTTGATGTCAGAAAGTTCTCTACTTTAAAACTCAGCAGAAGATAAGGCATAGAACAAAGGATCAACTAGCACCTTGTCTTCGTGATGATCATAAGTGGCAATGCATTCATTGGTTTTTACATTCCACATCTTTATTAAACCATCAGCACCTGAAACATTTTTTTTTTAATCACAAATGCTATCAAAATGATAGAAAAAGCCAAATCAGCCAGACTACCTCATAACGCAAGAAACAATTGTGTTCCACGAGTAAGAAACGATGCTCTTAAGACACTTGAAGTATGCCCTTCAAATGTTTTCAAACATGAACCATTAGATATAGACTATATCCTTATTGTCTTATCACCATATGCTATTAGGACACATTGATCAACTGGTGAAAACTCTACAAACCAAATTCCCTTTTTAATGCCTTTAAGTACAACTACTGATACAAGATCTAGAAGGTCTCAAAAAACACAAGCTATAAGATCTTGATAAGTAAAAAAGACAAAAAAACTCATCATAAACTAAAGTGGCAACTTCATCATCTTTCTTTTTGAAAAAAGAGAAACTAAAGTAAATAAGGCAGTAGTAAACAAGGAACAAAATTTCATTTCGATGCATCGTTTTGGTCATCCCAGAAATAGAAACGTTTCGAAACGTTTTGAAATTTTCCTAGAAACAAAAGATTCTTGGAGAGATGTTTCGAATAATTTTAAACAATATTTTTTTTCAATTTTAAAATATTCTAACATAATAATAATGGTAGATAAGAGATCAAATGATATTTAATTTAATTTTTTATACTCTTTCAATTTTCTTTTTAATATTAAGAAAATTAACGTGTGCCTTTAATTTTTAAATATGACTCAAATTTAATGGTATGATTTCTTTTAAACTTAATTATTTTAGAAAAATAAATTTGAATATAAAATAGTTTAAATTTTAGTCCTAAATAAAATAAAAAACATATATGTCATGAATTAATATTATTTATCTATGTATAAATAATTTTGTTTTTAATAGAAATTTACTTTAAAACTATAAAATAAAAATAATAGGTATTTTTTAAAATTTTTGTCATAATAATTTATTATTAATAAATAAAAATAATGATAATAGGTAATTTTGATAGTTAGAAGATGAGTGTGTGGAATGGATAGTGTTAGCGTATTTTTTATAGTTAATTATTCAAATTTTTAATTTTTAATATTTGTAAAATCAAAATAAATTAAAAAAAAAAAGATTGACAATTGCCTTCCCCAACTTTCTCATCTTCTCATTCTCTCTTTTGCCATTATATGATAGAGAGTGCAAGAGACAGAGTGCAACTGTGCAAGAATTGAAGGAAGGCCAATGACGCGAGATGGCTTCACTCTTCACTTCAGATTTGGAAGAAGCTAAGTTTTGTAAGTTTTGAACATACCTAACCTTCTTTGTTTTGCTATTATGCTGTTATGCAAGAGATTGAGAGTGCAAAACTTGGAGTGTGCGACGCGAGATAGCTTGGCTTCACTCTTTAGATATAAAAGAAGCTCAAGTTTTGTAAATTTTGAAGAAATCAAATTTCAATTTGAAAGAAAGAACCAGCCTTTATTTTCTTTCAAAATTAATTTCAAAACCGTCTTCTCAATCTCATCTCAGTTTCGTTTCGTGATTTTCGTTCAAAAATCACCAAAACATGTAGACTACATCCAAAATGAAGGATTTTCCCAAATGGAAGGCTGTGTCATTTTGGTCACCCATGAAATCAAAGTTTTTCATGCATTTCAACCGAAACAGCATGAGATTTTGCACCTTGGTAGTAAACTGAATTGGCAACTTCATAATCTTTCTTTTTGAAAAAATAGAAAATAAAGTAAATGAGGAAGCAACCTTTAGAAGCTGTTGATTTTTTTTCCTTTCTTCATTCAGCATAAAAATCACAATAAGCAATAGACAACTAGGAAGGCAGTCCTTATTTTTATAAGTAATTATATTAGTTAACTTAAAAGGCCAAAACAAACTACAACTTGAATATAACATTAACCTAAGAACCACTACACACTAAACTATCATTTGGAGTAACAGCAACAGAATTGATAGCTGTATCATAAGCTGCTACAATAGCTTTTGCTTTTAAATTAACCAGCATCATGACATTGTCTCAGAGACCATCCATACTCCATACCTTAATACTATGATCACTGAAAATCATTGAAACAGATTGCTAAGAGATTAATTTAAATAACCTAGTATCTTCTCTCTAAAGCTTAATGGTATAAAAACCTAATGATTCTATAGTAAACTCTAGCAACATATTACAGGAAGCATTCGGCTCACATAACAGAAAGAACAATGAATTCAAATTTAATGTTCAAATAAAATGATCCTTGGTAGCAAAATATGTTGATAAGATATAAAGTAGCCACCTTGCATTATTGAGTCAAGCTAATAACACAAAAGGGAGAAGACAGAAGATTAAATTTTACCCCGCATAAAAAATCCACATATTGGTTTTAACACTAACAAGTAGAAGTGGAAGCAATTAAACCAATGACCAACAAAAGTTCACTTGTGTTTCCATTATCTTTAAAACATAGCACTACCAAGGAAATCTAAATATTTAAAGTGTCAATCTAACATAAGGCATAATTAAGTCAATACTAGTTAACAACACATACCTTTCTCTCAAAAAATAACATCTTCATTAGAAGAATAGTACAACATGAACTAGCAACATAATCTCTACTACATCTAAAGGTATTCCTGTTTCAATAGTCAACAAAAACAAAGTTTAATTATATATAAAACCAAACATTAACAAAAATTAACTTAATATACAAATTTGCTAACCTCTAAAATGTCGGTCACATAGCACTATTGTGATTCCTGAGGCAATGAAATAGAACAATTGGATCGAGTGTGACCAACTTGTTTACACATGCCACATTTTCGTGCTCTCTTTACTCCACTTGTCTGACCTATAGGCCTACCTCTGGAATGCATAACTAGAGGATCTCAAATATCAACTTCTAAACTCTAGATTACTTTGAAGTCCACAGTTTTTTTCCATCTCAACAATCATCTTTTGAAGATTTTCTTAGGTCTACCTTGATACTTTTCCGTGAAATAGCTCCACCTACCATGATAAAGATGTAACCAGAAGT
Organism: Ceratonia siliqua; assembly: GCA_034509205.1. NCBI lineage: Eukaryota > Viridiplantae > Streptophyta > Magnoliopsida > Fabales > Fabaceae > Ceratonia > Ceratonia siliqua. The sequence goes on from JASKGM010011185.1 coordinate 66,991, forward strand.
AGAAGTCAGATCATCATCACAACCTCCATCATTGGAGTCAAAGTAGCATATCACCTCAAGATGATCAAACCTCCTATAGCAAAACATGTAGTCTTTAGTACCTTAGAGATACCTTATCAATTTCTTTACAGCTTTCCAATGAGCCATCCCAATATTACTTTAGTATCTCTCAAGTACACCAACTACAAAAGTGACATCAGAATGTGTATAATCTTGAGCATATATGAGACTCTCAACAGCTGAAGCATAAGGGAATTTACTCATCTCAATCTTCTCTTGATCACTATAAAGGCATTGGGTCTTTGAAAGTTTCCCATCCTTTTGAATAAGTGCATTACATGGATTGCAAGGGCCCATTTTGAATCTATTCAAGATCCGTTCTATATAAGCTCTTTGAGATAAGCCAAGAATGCCCCGAAATCTATCACAATAAATTTCAATGCCAAGAACAAAAGTGGCCTCTCGAAGATCTTTCATGTCAAAATGAGCTGACAGCATCTACTTGGTTTTAAACAGGAGACCCAAATCATTACTGGCAAAGAAAATGTCATCAACATATAACACCAATATGACAAACTTACTCCCATTATTTCTCATATAAATGTACTAATCAACAACATTTTTTTAAGGCCAAGAGAACTCATAGTTCCATCAAATTTCAAATACCACTGCTTAGAAGCTTGTTTTAATCCATATATTGACCTCTTCAGTTTACACACCAAGTGTTCTTTGCCTTGCTTTATAAAACTCTTTGGTTGACTCATATACACATCTTCAAATAAATCTCCATTTAGAAATGCTATTTTAACATCCATATGATAGAGTTCTAAATCAAAATGTGCCACTAATGCCATCATAAACCTCAAAGTATCTTTAGTAGAGATTAGGCAGAAGACTTCATTGTAATCAACACCTTATTTTTGGCTATAACCCTCTACAACAAATCTAGCTTTATATCTCTCAATCTAACCTTTAGCATCATACTTAGTCTTAAAGACCCATTTACACCCTAATGTTCTGCAACCAACAGGCAATTTAACTAAATTGCAAACATCTTTTTTCTACATAGAGGATAACTCATCTTCCATAACAGACAACCATTTAGGCCCACAAGAACCAGAAATAACTTCCTGGAAGGTAACAGGATGAGATTCCTTCCCAATGTCAAAAGCATGCCCACACTAGAATGTAACAAAATCTTTATACTGAATAGGCTTAGGAATTCTCTTAGATCTCCTCAAAGAAGCAACTGGAATTTCTTCTTCATTAGCAACTAGAGTTGGAGCCTGAGGAGAATCCAAAACCTCATTATCCATAACTTCACTATCAATCACACCTCCCACTGAAGTTGGGATAATAGGTATAGGCTTATTAATATACTCTTCTTTAAACTCAATACATCGTGGTTCTAGGTTATCATTATCCAATTCATCCTCAAAATAAACAGCATGATCAGACTCAATGACCCTGGTACTATGAGAAGGACAATAGAATGTAAAACTTGTTGATCCAACACAGTAGCCAATGAAATATCTACTAACAATCTTGGAATCAAGCTTCTTCAATTGTGGGTTATAACATCTCACTTTTGCTTTGCAATCCCAAACACAGAGATGTTTTAAGCTAGGTTTCCTACCTGTAAACAATTCATAAGGAGTTTTAAGAACATACTTGTTAGGCATGTGATTCAAAATATACATTGATGTCCTCAATGCATCTCCCCACAAAAATTCTAGTAAAGTGGAATGACTGAGCACAGATCTCACCATATCCATAAGAGTATGATTACACCTTTCTGCAATTCTATTTTGCTTATGATTGCCAGACATATTGTACTACACCTTAATGCCACAATCTTATAAGAATTCAGCAAAAGGTCCAAGTTTTCTCCTTATTTCATCATATCTGCCATAGTACTCCCCACCTCTATCTAACCACACATACTTGATATGCCTTCCAAATTTTAGCTCAACTATAGCCTTGAAGGCCTTAAAAGCATCTAGGGACTCAAATTTTTCACAAAATAAATCAATCCAACCATACCAAGAAAAAACATCAATGAAGGTAATGAAATATTTAAACCCACCCATGGCAATAGGAGTGATGGGCCCATATATATTTGTATGAATTAACTACAAAACTTCAGTACTTCTAGTAACTTTACCTTTACATGACTTAGCAGTAAGTTTTCCCTTGACACAATCAATGCAATTTCCAAAATCAGAAAAATTCAGATTATGTAGAACACCTTCCTTAATAAGTCTTTCCATTATTTCTCTAGAAATATGACCCCAGACATATATGCTAAGGCATGGAGGAGTTTTTAGCAATTCTACCATGCATTTCCCAAAAACATTATTAACCGCGGAACAACATTCATTAATAGATAAATAATCAACATTCAACATGTATAAACCATCACAGAAAACACCAGAGGCAACCACGACAAAATCATAAAGTAGAGAAATTTTCCATTACTGAAATTGAAAGAGTATTAACATTCATCCAAAACAGAAACATAGATTAAATTCCTTCTCATGGAAGGAACATAAATAGTATCTTTCAATTCCAAAATATAACTACAGGTCAAATTCACAAAAGCATCTCTTACAAGCCCTACTTCAACTTTTGTCCCATTAGTTACAATGATCCTCAATTCCCCATCATTTAGCTTCCTTTTTTTTCTGAACACCTGTAATAAGTACGTAATGTAAATAGTAGAATCAGTATATAGCCACTAAGTATTAGGGGGCACATCAACAAGATTTGACTCAAAACATACTAGAACTAGGCATGTACCTTTCTTCTTCAGCCAATCTATAAAATTATAACAGTCAAACTTTTTATGCCCAAATTTATGACAAAAGTGGCATATTCCTTGAAAACTAGCACTCTCATTCTTGGTTCCATGAGATTTATCTGTCTGAACCCCATATGGCTTAGCTATTTGAGCACTCTTCCTTTTGAACTACGGTGTAGAAGTAGAGTTTAACTGTTCTTTACCTTTTTGGCTACCCTTCTGGCACTTGAAAGGTTTCTTTTCATTTTCACTCTCAGAGTCGTGAGAAACCATTTGAACATTGTGCTATTTCTCCTTTTTTTAATTCTCTCTTCTTCATGTATGAGAATAGAAGTTAAGTCATCAATACTCCACTCATTCTTCAGAGCATTTTATGTGGTTTTCAAAACATTAAATGAGATGGAAGAGATTCAAGGATTTGAAAGACAAGATACTCCTCTCCCAAGTCCATTTTCATGGATTTCAGTTTATCATGCCAATTTATGAATTTCATCCCGTGTTCACTACACAACTAATACAATCATATTTAGTGCCAGGCATCAAAGAAATATAGTGCTACTTTTCATTCTTATCAAACTTCACAAACTTCTTGGCTACAGCATCTAGGAATTCCTGAGCATTCTCAGTGGAAGAAATGATATCTTTAACATTTTCAGGCATATACTGTTGGGACAACATAAGACACACCATATTAGAATATAGTCTTTTTCATGTTTACTTTCAATTTCCTTTTTTCTCAGAAAGAGAAATATTTAAAGCAAGGGTAGGAGGCTCTTTCTCTCTTAGTGCTAGATCTAGATTTGAAATAGCCAGATATAGCTTCGGAGAACCAATCCACTCTTTATAGTTAGACCCATTGACGTCTAAAATTTTAACACTTCCTACTTGCACAGACATATTTGCTACTGAAGCACACAGTGCGAGATTTAGCACAAATGTTAACCATGAAATTCATGCATTAAAAAGATGACAAAACACAATTAAGTTCCTATGTCATTATAATCCTATCTAAGGATCCTGAATTACAATGCACAGGCAACTTTCACAACATTAAACATTACATTCCTAAAGTCTAATACTGATAGGATATCAAAACTTTAGAATATAACATTCAATGCCCTCAATAACACACAAAAATCTTTTAGTAGTGACAAATCGATAGGGTAAGAGCACTATTAATTCATTCTTAATACATATACACATAGGCTACAATTTTCTTACTATGAAATTCTTCACATTTTCACTTTTGTAACACTACTAGTGATTGGTCCCACGATAGGTGAGCTCACAACCATACAAATGTCCACCACAACTTATTGGATTGCTAAAATTTAAGTTCACAATTTAATCTCCAATTTATTTATGCCAAAAAACAGAAAATTTCATCAAAATTCAACACTTTAAGGCAATAAAATGGGCATAAATGGAACTTAAATTAATTCAGCAACCAAAACTCATTACTAGAGAGAGAACCATACATGAACATATACTTAAATATATGAGGAACTTACGCAAAAAATTTCAAGTCCCAAATCTAAGAGTACAGTAATTTTCCAACACTATAAAGATTTAAAAAAAAAAAGATAATGGTACTAGAAAAATTCTCAAAATTCTCCAATAAGTTGTACTTAGATAGAGGAATAGATCTGGAGCAAGAGGGGTTAACCACATCCCCTGTGTGGGCCTGAGACCCAAGCGTGGGGAAAGGCAGACTTAGTTAGAGTCATCCCCAACCTCAGTCAGGAATGCAACTCATATTAAATGACTCGAATTTGACCCATGTGCATATCTGTCCTGATTTTGCAATTTTCTTGCTTCAAAATGCAAGATTTTCCACCAATCTATCATATTTCCTTGGACATTAATTGAGTTTCATGAGTTTTGTGAGAAAAAAACAAAGATTTTCTTTGAGAAATCACAACAAAAAAATGGCTATGGTAACAACCTCCAAGAAACAAAACATCCATGGAAACCAACTCCAAAGAAACTAAAACCTGAAGAAGAAAACTCATCCATACCCAAAGATAGCCACAGATCAGATTATGTAGAGACTCTAATACCATTTAAAAAAGAAAATCACAAGTACCACACATGATCCAACCTATAGCATGGCTCAATTATGGACTTTACATACCTGAAGACGTTGTTGAAGAAGCCATAATAGCAAACTCCTTAAACTAGCCGTGAAACCAGACAAAGAGCAACTGAGCAGTAGAGCAACTTCTATCCTCCTACCCTTGATATGTTGGCGTGTATGTAGCAAATAGGAGTCATATACCATATATAGGGTGGAGTGCAGGACCCCACATATTATATTCACACTATAGGATGATTTACCCATTATAGTCAACTCATTTATATATATATATATTTGACACATATGCAAAATGTTAATTTAAATTTTATAAAATATGTATATTTATGTAAGTCCACACAAGAATTCATTAAAATATTCTAACATTATTCTCTTCGTCAATGCCCCTTGCCCTTGGGTCCTAATCCTCTGACGAATCTATCGTCCATTGTTTACATAATTTTCCTCACTCTCTTGAGGTTTATTCTTCGCTTGGTTTTAGCCAAAAAAACTGGTTTTTTTGAGTAGGATGTTTAGAGATGGAAGTAGGGGTGTCTTGGAGAAAGGGTGTCTTGGAGAAAGGGCAGCCCAGTTGGAGATGATGATTATGATATCCTCTTTGTCTACGTCTTATGGTGGTGTAGGAAGGCTAGGAACGCCACCGTGATCGAGCGGGTTACCTGGAGTGTGCACTTCATCAATTGAAGCATTTTGAAAATGCTGGATCTCTATATCCATTGTCTTATTAACTCACAGGTAGTGCTTCTAAAGACTCGGTTCGTTAGTTGGGAGAAGCCTTAAAGTTGAAAATTTTGTAGGTAGACTTAGTTTATCAAAGATATGTAGATCATATCGATAATAAATGCATATATAAGTATATCATATGTGATTCCTAGTTAATCTTACCTCTAAAATATTTATGTGTATATTTATTATTGGTTTAGCTTATAAAATATGGGTAGACTGGGTTCCCCTAAATAGACTTTCTCCAACGCCTCAGTGCATAAGCTATTGAGTGTCAAGCATTATAGTCCTGTAACGGTAGATAAACGGAACATAGTAAAGAAGGCTTGTGCTAGAAGTGTGCCATTTCATGGATGGCGTGACCCTCCTCCCCAGCTAATAGTCGATTTTCTTCTAGAATAGTTATATTTATATATCAGTTTTTTTTACATAATTTTTAAGCTTCACTTTTAACTATTGATATATTTTAAAATAATAATTATGATAAATGATGGTAAGTATTTTATAATAATAAAATAATATATGTAAGAAGAGATATAAAAGTGATATTATAAAAAGTGGATATAGATATTATTACTATTTTTTTTATTTGCTTTGTTGGGTGGAAATTTATCCTTTTCACATAACCAAAAAGCACAAAATATTAATAATGATGATAATTGTTATTATTTTATTATATTCTTAAGTATCATTGATTCCATTATGATATTATGATGTTATAAATGTCAGGATTAACTGTACTTTTAATACGTTTAGTTTGATCAATAGAGTAATTTGTTCCATTAATTTCAAATAAAGTAATTTCATTTGTCTAGTTTATTTATTAGATAATTTTTAGTCTTGAAATCAATCTTATGCTTCTAATTATTTGAAAAAGAGAGTTATTAGAAGTCATTTTTAAACTCCAGGAGACTAATATTATTTTAATTGAAAATACTAAAATGCACTAATAAGTAAACTAATGGACAATTTTTTTTTAAAAAAAATGAGTAACTTATTTTAAGAAAGATTTAACAAATTATTAAATGAAATTATGCTAAAAAGTATAAAAATTTGAGCAAGGAACGATGAAATTACGTGTATTTAACGTAATTTTATTTAATTTTTTATCAAATAATTACTTCATATAGATAATAATAAGATTAGATATGCTAATTAACTATAACACATCAATTGATAGATAGAAAAATAATAAAATGACTTAATTAAAATTTTTTAAAACATAAAAGAATAAAAATTTAAATTAAAAATAATATGACCAAATTAAAACTTTTACAATATTAAAAAAATTAAAATTATATTTGAGCCTTTCAGAAAAATGCTCTTCTTATATAAATAATATCTTATAATATCTATCTATTTATGTGAAAAGAAAATTTCAAGTGAGTCTCATTAGCATTAAAATATACTCCCCTCACAAATTAATTTTGTGAGACTATTTATTTATGTGAGAGTATAAAATATGAATCTAATTACTTTTAAACTTAAATTTGTATTATTTTGAAATTTTATTATAAAAATTATTAATTTTTTTAGATGTATTTATGGAAACAAAAAATTAAGCATAAAATATAAAATTATATTAAAAATTACTATTTATTATAAGTAAGTCAGTTTTTTGACATCTAACTTTATATTATCAATGATATTTCAATGATCAACTGAACCGGTTGGTTCAGTTATTGACCGGTTTAACAATATTTTTTTATTCATATTCTCATAAATATTTTTATTATTCTAATTTTAACTTATTAGTTACCTATAAAATGAGGTTAAAAAAAACTGGTGAATGGTCTTTGAAAGGACCTGTTAAGAGAAATTATACATAACTTTTTTTTTATACATTTCTCATACCTCATTTTTAATTATTAATATATTATAAAATAATGATAATAAAAAATTATAAGTAATAAATAATAATAAAATAATATATATGAGAGTAGGTGTAAGAGTAATATAAAAAAAAATTGGTATATAAATATCATTATTCCATTCGTTAATTAGCTAATCAATAAAAATTGGACAATTCAACTGTTGACCCATAGAATTGTCAAGGCACCGTGATCCATCAAAGTGGCGGGTTAGCAAAGGCCATACCAAACCTACCGGGTTGATGGACCAACCAACAACAAAAAAGATTATTTTTAACATATATTAATATCATTATTAAATAAAAAATTTTTATTACTAAATAAAAAATTATACTAATTAAGTTTGTTCTTGTATCTATTTTACCAAAAGAAGCTTAGAATCTAGTATGTAGAATCTATTATATGAATTTTAGTTAATTTCAATATTTACTCAAATTTATAAGTACTAGTTAAATTTAACTACATAAGATTTAAATTGAAAAAAAGTTTAAGAATATACTTTCTTTAAAATAAAAAAAAACCAAACTTGAATCAAATTTCTTTTAATTGATCAAAATTAAAAGCATAAGAGATAATGTATCAAAAATCAAGGAATTGTTTACATTTCAACTTTTTAATATTTTTCATATATATCTCATATAACTTTTATTCATTATCATAAATCAAACATTTCAATATGAACATATTCTACAGAAAGAAAATTAGAAAAATTTCACAATACTAGATATCTATAAGTTATATCCAACCTATTAATAAAATTAAAAAATATATCATTTAAAAAAATGAATTAATTAATTATTTATTTTATTTTTATTCACAGTACTAAAAGTAATGGTAGAAATATATTATAAGTTTAAAGTCATACTAGATTTTATATAATTTATGAAATGAATTTAAATTATAATGACCAATTTCAATAAAATTTTTAAAAAAATTCACTATATCAAATATTAGAAATAGGAAAAGAAAATCAATTAACAAAAAAATGATAATGGCCCTAAAAAATAACAGGGTCAGCCTGCCCAATTCTACCAAAATGACGAACGAAATTCTTTTACTCCAACCCGCCCCTTATGTTTGACAGATTTGCCAACCCAACGGGCCAGCACCTTTTTGGAAAAACATAAGCGCAAGGTATCAAACCGAGCCCCACCAACTTTTCAAGAAACAAGTCAACCACCTTAGCGAGTTGTTTCTTATTAGTGCATATGTATATACATATTACATATCCATTACTAAAACCAAATTAAATCTCACCACATGAATTATTTTTAAAAACATTTTTATCATTTATTTAACATAATTAAATAATAACCTATTTCAATTGCATCCAAAAATTATAATTGATTTATTTAATGATATTTCTTATATATTAATATGTATTATCTAGTTAATTTTGTCGTAAACTATTTATTTGTTTAATTTTTATATATTATATTATTAAAAATAAAATAATTTTCATGTTTTAATTACACTCTCTTCACATTTATTTTAAAAACATATACTCACCTCTCCTCTAATTAAAAATATTCTATTAAGATTTTTTTTAAATATAAATTAAAATTAAAAATTTTAATGATAAAATTACTCTCACTACTCTTTCTTAGTAAGACAATAGACATATCAAGAAGAGGAATGAGAAAAAATTTGCTTTTTTTTCTATTTTAAGAATAAAAAAACTCTTTTTTAAAAAAACTAATTACTTGAAAAAATTTTATTTTCTTGTTTTAAAATACCATTACTTAAAAATATTTTTCATTTTTTCTTTTTTGAAAATATATACTTGAAAATTTTTCTTTTTTTTTCATAGTTTTTATATATTAAAATCCTAATTTTGGTTCATGTCTATTATTTATAGATTATTTATTAGATTATTTAATATTATATATATTTTATATTTATATACAAATATAATTTATATAATTATATTCTTTTTATATTATTTTATTTATTATAAGAATTTTAATAATTTTTATTTTATTAAATATTTTTATATTTATAATAATTAAATGAATGAACTATAATTTGGAGGCTCGGACTAAAGATCATTTCATCCATGTTGGCCTTTACTATACGAAACATGCCACAATGTTAATGAAAGGTAAAAAAAAAATTATGTTTTGGTCATATTAGAAAAATTAAACCTTTGACTAAAACATAATGGTTAACTTTAACAACAGTTTCTTTTTTGAGTTTAATTATAACTTATTTCTAATTTACGAAGAAGAGAAGTGTATGTTCTCAAAATAGAGAAAATGAAAGTGTAATTAAAATATCTATGGGGGGAGAGAATATTATTTTACTCTATTATTAAATATGTAAATTATATAATATAAAAAAATAATATATATATATATATATATATATATATATATATATATATATATGCAGTTCGGTTCAATTAGACTGACAGTTTGAAAACTCCAAACCGTCCACCGAACCGCAGTTGTTCGACTTTCCTAAAATATAATTGAACTGCGGTCTGATTCGGTTTTGACGTTGGTTTGGTTTGGTTGAGCGGTGCAAACCAAACTGCTGAACACACCTTGTAACTACTATACAATGAATAGATGGAATGTGTATGAGTTTAAGTTCAAAGCAATGGTATATCCTTGAACTTTATATCTCATTTGATTTGATTTCATTTCATTTAATAGTGTCATTACGTAAAGTCTACTACTTCAATAATTTAATATTAATAATTTCCTTAGAAAAGAATCTCATTCTTTTTATGGAGGTAATCCGTATACTAAAATCTTAATTGAATAGAGTAACCGATTTTATTTAGTGACTATAAATATTATTTTAGATTCATTCATAAATACATATATCATTTTACATAACTCTTATGTAAATGTATCTTAATTTATTAAAATTTAAGAATCTTAATAGTTAAAAAATAAACTTATATAAATAAATTATTTAGTTATTAATATTAAAATATATTTATATTAAATTAAAAAATATAAATTACTTTTCAAAATAACTTATTTTCCAGAGGTACTTCTTTTAAGGTAATTCACGCCTCACCCACGTAAATTTCTAATAGAAATACAATATTAGATGCAAGGGGTACAAAACACGTCACATACAACAGCCAAGCTCACGCTAGTCTTTACACTTCTACCATAAGAGGATGACAAGACTCTTCCTACCAATACTTTTTCTTTTACCACAGTACATTTTTTCACCCTAATCTTTAGTTGATATTGTAACTTTTTTT